>JACWBX010002268.1:0-10830 GCA_014622435.1 Polypedilum pembai | reverse complement strand
CTATTAAAAATTTTAAAAAATTTTTCAAAAAAGTCTTTGTTTTGAAATTTTAATATTGGGCCAGGGGGATAGACACGGTGGCAAAATGTTTGCCACTTTTGCCACTTTGGCCACTTTTTTGCCAATTTTTGCACGTTATTTTCAAAAAAAAATTTTTTCAGTTAAAAAAAGTGGCAAAAAATTTGCCACTTTTGCCACTTTTCTAATAAATTTTTGCCACTTTCTGCCACTTCGCCACCATGTATATCACCCTGTATTGGGCAATTCCACGAATGAGCGAAACTCGAAAAACGCGTTTTGCAATTCTTTCTTTACTTGTTTTTGTTCGAAAATTTTCTATTTCAATTTTTCGCTGATTAAGCTCAGTATTCTCAATGAATGATGAATACCTAAACTGTTTTATAATTAAAATATCTTTAGGAGGACATATGTTGAAGAATAACGAAGGGAATATCAAAAATGTGTTTTCCTTAATTTTGTAAACAAACATTTTGAAACTCTCCAATCCTTTTTTATTTTCTACAAAATTGCAATTTGTGTTACTAAGTTACGCTGTTTTCTACAAGAAATCATTGATCTTAAGCTGTCATAGCTAGTTTGGTAGATAAAACAAAAGTCATAGTTGAATAAAAACCTTTTTTGGAAGAGATTCAGAAAGCTAAATTTTGCAAAAAACTGACTCGAAAAATTATTTATGTTACTAAGTTACGCTTTTCAAAAATCAAAATTTAGCCATATTAATGGCTTTCAAGGGCTAGAAAATGGTCTATATGATGTAATCATCATTTTGACATACATTAAACTTATTTTGAAGACACTAAAATAAGGAATAAAAGAGAAATATGAAAAAGTAGACTTTTTTGTAGAATTTTGTCACTCGTGGAATTGCCCTATTTATAGTATCGTAAAAATATCAAATTTTTGGTGCTTATATACATTTTGATGCATCTTTATTCACTATAGATTTAACGGTCATTTGAGATTTAAATTTCGATTGAAGCGCCATCTTGAAATTCTAAAGAATTTTTTTTAAATCTACTATTACCCTACTCAACTCGAACTTAGAGCAAATAACCAGAACAAAATGGTTTGAAAATACAAGTTTAGCCAAAAAATATTTCAGTTTTTCAGAAAATTTGTGAAAATTTTGAAACAGCTGTTATCAGCTGTTTTTTTGAAATTTAAAAACAGTAACAGCTGTTTTTTGAAAATTACTGTTTTTGAAAAACCCTATAAAAAATCTATAAATCATACACATAATCAATTTTTCTCAATCATTAAAATTTGAACATATTTTTCTCCTCTGGTGTATAAAAATGTTATGACGGAGCTCGTTAAAAATGTGAAATTTGTCACACATATACACAAAGAAAAACGAGTGAAATTCCCAATATTTTCTTTTCTTTACGCATCGTCATCAACTTTTTTTTTAAAATAAAAAGTACAAACTGTGAAAACATGAAAAATTATTTTTCATCACCAAAATTTTCTTCTTACGGAAATTCTTGATGACTTGTGACATTTCAAGGCGAAAGATTTTTCTTAATATTATAAAAAGTTTTAAAGATGAGGAAAAAAGATGAAAGTCTTAGAAGAAATTGATTGAAGAAAATTAGGGCAGATTTAAAAAGTTAGAGATCAGAATTTTGATTAAATAATAAAAAGTTTGGACTTCAAATAAAAGAATTTGTGAAAGAAGAAATTTCAAAAGATTTTTTCTGCTTAATTTCAAATTTTAATTTACAAAAATTCCATCTACACACATAATTTTTATTTATTTTTCTTTAAAGATTTTTGAACTTCCGCATTAGCGTCAATTTTAACTATAGCAAGAATCAACAGGAAAACAAGAGATGTTTTGATTTCCTCTTAATTTTCAATCACTTAGGAAAATTTTCGCTCTCGCATAATGAATTGTAAATATTTGTAATCTTTCATCAAACACAATGGAATGCTAAATATTTTGATTAGATTTAAAATTAATTGCATTCAATTATTTTGTAAACACTTTTATGTAATTAATCACTTCACTCATTTATATGTGACACGTTTTGTGACATTTATTTAACAGCACGACACACGCAAAATTAAAGTTAGCGAAAAAACCGCAAAGTGTGAGGGAAAATCAACGTTGCTGTCGTGTAAATGAATTAACCGCAAACAAGCGACTGAATAGAGCCACAGAACAATTTTCCAAACACACGCTCGATCTATCTATAATATCTGTGGGATTCGTATATACAAATGCAGATTGAGTGAGTGAATAATTGAAGAATGAGCGAAAGAGAGGAAAAACAACAAAAAATTTCCTTCTGTCTCGCATTTGAGAAGCATTTTAAATTATAATAGGAAAAATGTGCATGTATGTATGTGAGACGAAAAAGATTTAGTGTAAGAGTGAAGAATTCAATTCATAAAAAAGTTGGGATTTTCTCTTTATATAGTTTTACGTATGACTGCATCAGACATTTTTCTCTCTCTCTCTCTTCTCATTCGCATTTGTCTATGTTTTGGGCTTTTGAACTTCAAAAAACAATAAGAAATGAAAATTTTTGTCTATAAATGGAAAGCAGAATGCATTATAGCATACATATACATAAAAGTATTATTTAAAGAGAAAAAGAAAATCATGTTTACAAAAATTCACCCAAAAACAGAGTAAAGTGAAATTCCTTTGCATAAAAACAATAAATTATATCAACTGAAGAGTTTTAAGAATAAAAAGAAAAGAATATGAAAAAGACAGAAGGTTAAAATGAGAAATGGATTTTGGGTATAAGTGGCAATGAGGTGAATATTATTTTTAAAATTTTGTTTTTTTTTGTCAAATTCAATCAAGTTTTTGATTTTATTTTTCTTATCAAAAATTATTAGAATTTTCTAACGTCTTTTTCAAAAATTCGAATTCAAAATTATTTTCATGTCCGAAAAAATATTTTTGGGAGAACTTTTAGTTGATTTTATCGAAATTTTTTAACAAATTTTAAAATAAGGACAATTCTGAGAAGTAGAAAGAAAACGGTTACGAAAGTGTCAATGATGGCGAAATGTTTTGTCACCATGTCTACAATCTTATGTGTAGAACAATCATTCTTATTTTGAAATAATTCAGTCTGAAGAAATTTCACAGAATTCTGTCTAATGAGTAAATCAAGGTTAAATAATCAATTGTTTTAATTTTATTTAATAAATTGACTTTAATTTGTAATAATTAAAAAAAAGTTACAGAACATTCTAAAATCCCCAAAATGTTTTACTAAAATCTCAAGAAAGAAAGTAAATCATGAAGTCGTATACATACATTAAATGCCGATTATTACCTCTTCTACGCCTCTGTGAGCAAACACAGAAAAAAAATAGAAAACGAAGTTTTAAAAGGAGAAAAATGTGCAAGTCAGACAGGATCAAATAAATTATTTACTACTAAGACGCCTTATGTTGCTGTTGCTTTCTTTTACTCTTCAATGTGTTTTGTTTATTCATGTTACGGAAGAAAAATCCCTTCGTCAAACGAAAGTCAGTGAAGTGCTGCTAAGCACAAAAAAGAGATTTCCTCAAGGCACACACAAACCGAAGAAATGGTAATTAAAAGTCTTTGGGATTCGCTTTCGCATAAATTTTTGTGTTCATTTGCACCCGCTCATTTTATACTCTTTTAGCTTTTTTAAATTAACTTTTTTTTTCTCTTTCTTTCTTTCGCGCTGCTTGACTTCCTTTATTATTAAATAATAATAATGAGAAAGAAAGAAAGGGTGGAAATATGAAAATTTATACACTGTTGTTAGTTAATTACAAAACAAATGATTTTCCATCTCACTCCATTCTTTGAATAGCAAATTATTATGATTATTTAGAAGACTCAAGCACAGACAATATAATAACTATATCATGAACAAAAATGAGCTTCTTTTAAAAGGTAAATAACATGTTTTTAAGCAGAGTGGGTAAACTAATTCTTCGTATTATCATTTGAACCGTTAGAAAATTCTAATAAGTCTGAAGTCAAGCGATTTCAAAATTTAAATTTTGAAATCATAATTTGTTTCTTATATAAATAGTTAATTTTGAATAGAATTAGTAGCAGCGATATGTTGAACTATAATGAACATGAACAACTCTGTTTTAAGTTCTAATTGAAAAATGTGATAAAACAATTCAAATGAACAACAAAGGAGGGAAGAAACTTTTCTAATTTGAATAACAATTTACTGTAGAATAAAAAAGGAGAAATGTAGGAAAAGTGGGCTTGTTCTATGATAATAATAATTTTTCTTCTTTTTAGTTTTCTTGTAAAATAATGATAACATGAGAAAAACTTTTTCGTCATGGCTAATTCTTTTAAAAATTGTCATGCAAGAAGAATTTTCAAAAATATTCAATTCTTTTCCAAAATTAATCGTCTTCAATTCAAACTTTTTCCCTCTTGGCCAACTTTCAAAAATACACAATTGAAAACTTTTCTTTAATGAGCTTTTCGCATTTGCTATTATATGAGCAAAAAATAAATTCTAAATCCCAACTTTGTCGCAGAACAATGACTTTTTCCTGTGCCTTCTAAAATTGCCGCTACCACCATCAAGTACGACATACAAGTGAGAGAAAGCAAAAAAAGGAAAATTTAAATTAAAACTTTTTTGCTTTCTTTCTCACTCTCTCATTGTCGTCGTCGTCGTTGTCCCAGCAATCGTAAATTTCCTGCTTTTTCAAAAAAGAATTAGTAGAAATTGTATTTAAACTCTCTGGAATGAATGAAATGAAATGAAATCAATGCTTGTCGTTGATTAAATTCTTTCGTCCTTTTATGAACAAATGATTCTCACTAGCTGATAATATTGATTACTTTTTCGCTCTTTTGAGGATTTTCAATGTTTTGACAGTTTGAAACAAAAATTAAAATTGGAGTAGTCAATGAAACTTTTTGTATCAAATTTGCGCCTTGAAGCTATGCAATTAAAAGAAAAATTTTAATTGAAATTCGAGAAGAATTAGAAGAAATGTTCTCATTTTTTTATATTAATCACAAACATTTTCTTATACATTCACATATAGAAAATAAGAAAAGAAGATTAAGTTTTCTCGTCTCTGCTATAGTAATCATAATGATATTGCATGCAGCATAAGGAATATGTCAGACGTCATGAAATCATTTTTCTTATGCACGCTTAAGCGCTTTTTGTCTTCGGTATATTTTTCTTCATTATTAAATTTCCTTACTAAGAGTATCTCACACATGTGTTGCTATTTCTCGACATCTTTTTAGAGAACAAGGACTGACATAGAGTGAAGAATGAAGAGAGAGAGAGGAAGGAAATTTATTTTACAGTGATTTTTATTGCTTAAATTATGAGTGAGTGAATGAATGACAATTGAATAATTGAATTTGTGTAGAAAAAGTTATTTTTAGAAAGCATTTTGAAAATTTTCACTTATTTATATATGATAATGTTGCATCACAAATGTCATATGTGACATATGAAAAATTTAAAAATTCCGTTATTTTACTAAAATAACTTTTTAAATTGCAATCTTCAGTAAAGAAAATTTTTATAAATAATTTCATAAAGATGTCAAATAAACTTTTCATTTTCATCAACTCATAAAAAATATGCAAATTTAATTTTAATAATATTTTCTTCATTTTATCCTTATTTCCGCTCATTCGTGAATCCCACACTGAATTTGTTTGTTTGCGTTTGTCGGATGAGCAACAGTGGGAAAACAGGCAGAGAGAATATGCTCATATTCCATTTGATATGCAAATATTTACCATTTTTACAAACTTCCCATACATGAACTTCCTCTCATGTTTCAAAATTAATTATTCAACATTGTCATAATTAAAAATAAAGGGTAAAAAACTGAAAAAATTTTCACTCTCGGCACAGTGACTGAAAATTAAAAGCGAAAAAATTGTTTTGGATGAAATTTAATTTGCAGCAATTTCTTTTTTATATTCTTACCATGAATTATATTCAATTTTCACAGACAATAAAACTTTTTTTCTCTCACTTCAAACTTTCTTTTATTGTAGAACTCGAGACATTGTTGGTAGCGGAAGAAGAAGTAGCTTTTTTGGCGAAAGGAATTTTCACTTTATTTCAGTGATTGTTGAAAGTTATGTTTTTATATTCAAAAGCATAAATCTTAATAATTCTTCGTGCAACTTGAAGAAGTGAGGGAAAATTTCTTCTGTATTTGTTTTTCGGCTTTCTTTGTTTTTGGTGGAAGAAAAGAAAGAGAAAGTTAAATTTGCAAGAAATGGACAAAAATAGTCTTATGAGAGAACTCAAAAAGGTTTTATTTGTTAAAGCGATGATGAAAGTA
The DNA here is from genome assembly GCA_014622435.1 of Polypedilum pembai. Lineage (NCBI taxonomy): Eukaryota > Metazoa > Arthropoda > Insecta > Diptera > Chironomidae > Polypedilum > Polypedilum pembai. Next base: position 4,506 of record JACWBX010002268.1, on the reverse strand, counting down.
TTTTAGTGACAAGGGAAAGGAATTTTTTACACTGAAGTAAATTAAATTTTTTAATCAGAATTGAAATGAAGCCGAATTATTAAAAAAGCCTTCTCAATATGTTTTCTATAAAAAAAAAATTAAGAAGCTATTAATTTAATGGCTAAAAATATCCCTGATAATTCAGATCAAAAAGTTGACAGTTTTAAAGCAAAAATTTTTAATTTCACTCAAATTTCACATCTTGAACACTGTCTCTTTTATTTCATTCATCTCTCACTACAAAAAATTTCTCCATCTTTTTTGAACATTTAAACTTGAAAATTGGCGGAAAGACGTAAATTTAATGCACAATAAACGAGAAAGTAAAAAACAGAAAATTCATAAATAATGCAGGAAAACAGCAAAAAGTCTTTTCTTTTATTTATTTGTATTCCATAATGGGAATCATAATCTGCATAATTGCTTCTTTCCTGAATTTAATTTTACGTACAACAGAATAAATAAGAAGACGCATTATGCATATTACTAAATTGGCTACTTGATTAATTATTTATGAAGCATTAACTTCATTTTGTAATAATAATTCGAGAACTGAGAATGAAGTAAAATCAAAATAGTGAAAATTTTGGCTTACTGAAAGTCATTTACAATGGTTCATTGCATTTTTATACTTTTTCAATCGACATTGCAGCTTGGAAAAAATGAAAGAAACCCATTTTTAGTCGCAATGTAGAAAATTGCCATAAAATATTTATTGTGAGCGTAAAAATGTGCTTCATAAATTACCTATAATGTCGAGACGACGAGTTGATGTTGGAAATTGTTCGAGGGTGAGTGAAAGCCACAGAAATGTTTCGCATTGTTTTCAATTAAGAGTCAATTACCTGCACCTTTTGCTACAGTTATGGATTTTATATCGATTTTTATACTTGAACGCATCTCGTGTAATATTCGTGCATGTGAGATCCTTCCGACAGCAGTCATTTTGGTTGGCATAAAAAATTTCACTCTCAACTGCCTGCATACTTTATTTAACGAGAACGATAGCCAGAAAGCTTCTCATAAAATTTGATGTATTTATCGAGCTTTTTCCTCTCTCGCATTCACTTTTATCGTCATCCTGCATGCCATTCCTGCTCGTTCGCTTCACTACTATGCAGTGTCATGTTTATTTGTTTGCCATATTTTAGATCCTTAAAACCACACACACTCACACGAGCTGAATTGATATGTTCATATTGCATGAGTTCATGATTGCATTAAGCTTCTTTTATATTGTTATTTTTCTACTGACTTATTGGATGAGTATGTGAATATATGCAACAAGGTAAAATCACTTGGGATTCTTAAATTTATTCTACTAGAAATTTTTTGAACTATGAATAATGTAATTCTTTGAAATTTAACTTTTTTACAAATTTTGAGTTAAAAGACTTCAAAATTTTGTAAGCTTAAAATTGTCTTTATGCTTTTCGTGATCTTTGTAATTTTTATTCATTTTTTCTGCTCTTAACTACTTCTTTTGCTTTAAATTTCTTTTTGAGCCAAATAAAATTATGAATTTGATTGAAATATTAGTATTTAATTTAAGATTCATTTTTCGTTTGTTTATTTTGAAGAATTCTCTAGCCTTGCTTTCCATGTTGCTGTATTTCTTTCTTCAACATGAAAGCTTTCTTTTCTCTAAATGCAACGGATGAATGAACACAGAAGTTGAAAAAGAAGATTTTTGAAGTTCACATCAGTAATAAAAGGAAAATGCGCTTCACTTTAGAACTTTAAACTCTCAATATTGTCTGTGAGTGAATTTTATAGAAAAAAAGTTTACTTTATTTACTTGAAATATGGATTCAGTGAGCAAAGAGAAGAAATAAAGAAAATAAAGTTGTTTAATAGTGGAATAAAGGAAAAAAAATTTATCCATGCACAAGACATACAATGAAGAAAACTTGTTTAACTTATTTTTGTCGATTCCTTTCATAAGGAAAAAATTATAACTTTTTTTGTGTATATTTATACATGTCAAGTTTATTGAATTTTCTCTTTCTGTAAAAAAAAGCTTTTCATAAATTTACGATGCAAAAATATTCAATTAAATTTCTCTTTTGTGTTGTTGTTCAGGATTAAAGTTAAAAAGCATTGTTGTGTATGAATGTCAGATAATTGAGAATAAATGAACAAGCTTAAAAATAAATAAGCTTGATACACTTGACATTGCGGAAGTGTGCATTCTACTGTAGAAAAATAATCAATTATAAGATGTCGTCATGGAAACTAGAACAAGCTAAAAGGAAAATTAATAAACTTGATTTTAGTTTTAGGTTAACAATGATTAAATTGGAGGGAAACTTGGTTAGCATATAAAATATACACATTACTTAAGCATATTAAAAATTTTGTATTTTCCACAATATAAAAATTCAAAAAATTTAATTTAATTTATTAAAATAAAATTCAGTAATGATTGCTAAAAAAAGCAAATTAAAACTTTTATGGAAATCACTTAATAATTTGCTTAAGGTTGATAATAATATTTTGATGTCCAAAAAAAATTTGAGATTTAAAAAATTCTCAAGTCTTTGTAGAATTTAATTAAACTTTGTTCTATTCAATTTTCTATGAAAATAAAAAGGAAAAGTTCTTTATGCAACATTTTATTGTATTTATTTCCTTTTACAAGTTACATACACTTTTGTAGATTTAAATAGCTTTTTTATTATTTTTCAAATTAAATTTAAAAGAAAATTATTTTCACATAATTTCCTATTAATTTCTTTATGAAAAATAGTCTAAGTCATAAAAATTTTTTCCCACATTTCATAATCTATCCATGAAAGCACTAATCCAATTTGTTCTAGCGTAATAACGAAAAAATGCCATAAATTTTTTTAACACCCTGCCATTGAACAAATTGAGAGTGAGTGTAATAAAAAAAAATATTATTTTTGTGTTCAGAAAACCATCACAAGAAATACTTTAAATATTTTATTACGCAAAAGTATGGTTTATTGTTTGTATGATTTGACGCACATTGCAGTTAAAAAAACTATACATAAATATTTATGTTGAGAGAGAGCGAAAGTCCTGTGATGATAACAGCACGGCACAAATTTTTTCATTCCCAAAGTGCTACCACTGAATGCTAAAAACATTGTCCACTCATGCATGTAGATTTATGAGAAGAGTGAAATGAATAATTTAAGGATAGTCGTCGGGATGTAATTTAAATGTTGTTCCTCTTGTGTAAACTCAGTGAACAAAAAAATTTAATAAATTTTAAAATAAGTTTTGTGTGTGTTTGTTTGTTTGTTTATTATCTGAGTGAAATATCAAAGTACTTAGGGTAGAAAAGAAAGAATAAAATTTCAATATTTTAAATGAATTAGTTTAGTTTTGTTTTAGTTGTGCTAATAAAGGTCGAATGTTTGTAGTTTTTTGCTACTCCTTTATTTAGTTTATTTATTATCAAATTTCAATACTTGCGTTTCATTTTTACACTATAAAAACAATTTTAAATCAAATATTAAATTATTTCAAAAACTTTAATTAAATGACATTTTGTCATAAATAAAAGTTTTTTTTAAATTTGCAATCAACCTTATGTTTATTCGAAACATGAAAACAAAAATGAATCACAAAAAGACAAAAGAATTCATAGTCAAAAAAGCAATAAAAGAAACCTATGTGAAGTTAGTCCACTTTTTGGCCAACGATTTTTGGCGTACGTTTTCACGTACGTTATTTGAATCAAAATTTCAGTCAACTTTTTCACTGAATTCTCGAACGAAATGTCTGCCAAAAATTCGGTCGAATGCTCGACTAACAGCTGCTTTAGTGTAGAACTTCAAATTCCTTGAAATTTGAATGTATTCTTATTCAAAGTCAATTATCATTTAAAGGTTAAAAAGTTATCGGCCGACAATTTAAACAAAATTTTTAACCGATTTTTCGGGTGTGTGTGAAGTACGGCGGAGACGGAGAAATTTTTCCTCTCCGATCGGGCTGAAATTTTGCACAAATGCGTCGATAATTAAGCCGAATTGAGCTGCATAAAAAGATTTTACGTCAGTCACTGGCCTGGTCGTTCCCAAGGTTGGGTGATGTTGGGTGATATTGGGTAATCTCCGCTGTACTTCACATTTTTCTAGGCGGAGACTACACTAAAGCTTGGAATTATTCAGCATGCATGCACTTAAAAAGCATCTACGAATTATGTCGAAATTTCGTCAGAAACTAGTTTTTTGATCGGTTGAAGTCCAGAGTCAGTTTTGGCCCTTGGGTTAGCGAGTTTTTGTAAAACAAAATTTGTTTTCACATTTTGACCCAAATGTTGAAAACAAAGTCTCCGATCTTGTTGTGCTTTTTCGTCATTTGTTATATCTATCGAGACATGCAATGAAGACCATGTGCGAACTATGAAAAGTGTTTGATATAGTACAAAATACTTCAATACTTTTCATAGTTCGCACATGGTCTTAATTGCATGTGCGAACTTTTAAAAGTGTTTAGTACAGTACAAAATAC
>JACWBX010002267.1:0-42690 GCA_014622435.1 Polypedilum pembai | reverse complement strand
ATTTTAAAGCTTCTGAAAAAATATCTTTTTCTATCAAAGTCTGGCCGTTGGGCACATAAAAGACAAAATCGAAATGGTTTGATAGTCCAAGATAGATTTCACTAGAAAGTGAAGTTTTATTAGTTTTAGTTCAAATATAATTAATTCTACTTACAAAATCTACTTTTGAGGTCCGATTCACACGACGCCAAGACAAGAAAAGAAAGAAATGAGCAAACTGAGCAATAAACTTTTAAATTTATAAGTGGCGGTTATAATTCGTGTGATCAGTTACAAACAGATTATTAATAATTTTTAATAAAAAGAATTATGCATGTCGAGTTGTCGACATATGTCGAGCCGCATAATCATTAAACTCTAAATTACAATTTTCGAAATCACAACGAATCATTTTTGACATTATTACTATTATTATATTACTATTAATATACTATCAATAAATAATACCACCGCAGACTTACTCAGATAGTAAGTGCGTTATGTTATTAATAAATATCCCGCAAACTAGAATAAAGTTCTGTGCGGTATTAAGAAAAATCAGTTTTTCGTTATATAAAACAAATGCTGATTGTTTCCTCAATATATTCCGCTGACTTGTTAATTCTAATATTTATTAAAATGAATCTTTTTTATTTCTATTTATTTAATCTTATTTAAATTTTATTAAATTTAAGTATTTTTTTATTTGACTTTTATTTTTCTTATCCAAATAAAATTTGTTTACATAAATTAGTTTCGAATTAGTTTGGTTTCTACTCCCCTAACCACCTTTTCACAAATTTTTGATTGATTTCGTCATTTGAAATTCAAAAATTAAAAATTTCAATTTTTCAATTGCAAAGCGTAAGTAATTTCTACTTATCTGTAATAATTTATCATAATAATACTTTATAAAGCTGCAATATAATGGAGTTCTTTCATAATATTGCAATAAAATCAATTTCTATGAAAAAAACATAAATTTCAATTTATTTTAGTTTTTATTTTTTAATTTCAGATGATTGAACAATTGTATAAAATCATAATCGGCCCAAATAACGAACAAATTTTTGTTCCAGTGGCGCAAACTACATCTGCACCAATGTCAGTGCCAATTTATCGTGCTCCTTTTTGGCAACCTCCTCGTTTTCCGCGCAATAACAACGATCGTTACCGTCCACCTGCACAATATTACCGACCACCAGCACCTTATTATCGACCACAAACGCAAAATTACCGTAAGTTGAACTATTGGAAAAAAATAATTATCTAAATTTAAATACCAACTTTATTATTAATTTTATTATTTACAACTAAATTTAACCATCCACACGCGATACCAGAAGAACGCCCGATGCATTAATGAAACGTGCTGAAAAAATGAAACAAAAACATTTACAAGGGCTGAGTTCGATGAAGCCGTGCAAAAAAGATTAAAAAAGATTAAGGAAGAAGAAGAGAAAAAAAAGAAGAGGCAGCAAAAAAGAAAAAAAGAAAGCATTCGAGGAAAAGAAGGAGAGAGAATTCGAGAAATTAAAGAAAATGGTGCAATATTTAATTGAAAAGGAGAAGGGAAATGTGGAAAAGAAAGAATAAAATGGAGAAGATGAACAGGATGGAGAAAAATAAAAGAAGTAATGGATGAAACTAAAGTTATACAAGCAAAAGTGAAAAACTGGGATGATAAAAATAATCCAACAGCCAAATTAGACGACTATCAACTTAACATCATAAATCAAACTGAGGATATTTACATTAATTGCTTGAAAATCAAAAAGGTTTTAAAACTTATAAATTTTAAGCTTTTACAATTTTAACAAGAAATCTCTATCTGCACTGAGGAAAAATTTTTTTAGCTGGCATAAAGTTTGTGCCAATAAAGCACAGTTATAAGTCCTAAAAAGCAAATTTTATTAAACTCATAAAACTTTATAAGTGTTAAAAAAATTTTATGAGTCTAATAAAATTTGCTTTTTAGGACTCATAACTATACTTTATTGGCATAAACTTTATGCCAGTTAAAAAACATTTTTCTCTGTGTGATAGATTGAGACCGAGTCAGATATTGAGAATAAAAATAAGAATGAGGAAATTCCAGCAAATGAATCAATTCCCAAATTCCTAGGATGGTTTGATGAAGTTGAATAAGCATTTGAAAATTAAAGTACAGAAGTATAGAAAATCTTATAATCAGTTAGAAAATCAATTAACAAATTGTATTCAATTCAATAAATACTTAAAGATGTGCAAGAAAGACTTGTCTTTAGAGCTCATTTATATTTACAAATCTCACTGAAGCTAATTTGACACCACAACAGCCACCTCGTTGGTACGAACAGTATTCATTCGAAGAAAGCTTCAACATGCAAGATTTATCTCCAGCTTCACTTGATAGTCTCCTCAAAGCAATGACACAAGATAGAAATTTAGCTATAAAATATTTTAAATACAAAATAAAGACGCAGATCCATTCCTAAAACAAGGTTGTCAAGACAAAAGTCTTAGAAATCATATTTGTGAAATTTTTATCAATGAATTTAATGATAAACGAAAATGTAATGGATTAAGAAATAAAATTTTTTATAAAATTAAATTCATTAAGCAACAAATTATGTGTTTTAATATTTCAATTGAAATCTTTAATACATCTAAGCTCATAACGACAAGTTAGAAATAAATCTCTGAAATTAGGATTTTTTTTTATTATTAAAAACAGGTTGTTCAGCACACAGCTTTCTCTAACGGTTATTTACACACAAAAATATCTCTTATTCTCAGCTAAAAAAAGTTATGTAAATACCAGAGTAGAAATAATAAAAATTCTGTCAGTTGTATTTCAGCTTTAGTGACAGTCGTCTCATAATGTGGGCATTAAAATTTTTGCTTTTTGCTATCTTCTGGAAAGAAACAGTCAGTGGTATTCGCTTGAGTGAGGAAAAAGTGTCAGCATTTAGAAATCGCGTGTTTGAGCTTAAGAATGATTTGGATGATCAAAAAATATCGACAAAAGCCGCACAAATAATTGAAAGTATTCAAACAAACTTTCGCAAAGGAAGCAATTCATTACAGTTTTATGCTTGCAATGCATGTCAATCAGTGATTGATGAATTTATGTACATTCGTCGAGTGGAGTTGTTCAATGACACTGAACTAATTGAAATGGCCATTGATATATGCTCAGTTTTTCAATTTCAAAGTGAGAAAATTTGTAACAGTATTATCAACTACTACGCACCAACTGTCATTTATATTATCGACAATCGACCGGATCTGTCCGCTGATACTGTCTGCAAATTTCTATTAAACGATGGTGACTGCGCTAATTCACATAATGACAATTTTCTCGAGTTTACGATATCGATTGATGAGAGCAACAAAGATGAAATGCCAGAAGCGTTTACCACAAATAATGAAGATCTCATTGTTGTCCACATTACTGACATTCATGTGGATTTAAAATATCAAGCGAACTCACTAGCTGAGTGTAAAAATTTTGCGTGCTGTCGCGATATTGCTATGAAAACTAATTCAACTTGGTCACCACATTTAGCTGGTTATTGGGGCAGTTACAACCATTGTGATACACCGCTGAGAGCCATTGAAGATGCTTTCCGACAAATTGTGAAACAGCATCCTGTGAGTATTTCTTTATGTGACTACGTAATTTGACTCTTATTGTTTTATTTATCATTGTTTGATGTTCAATTGTGCAGAAAATTGATGCCATTTACTTTACCGGCGATATAGTGGATCATCATATTTACGATACAACAACTGATGGAATGAAAAATTCTCTCTCGTCTGTTTACAATTTAATGAGTGAAATATTTGGTGAAATTCCTGTTTTTCATACCTTGGGAAATCATGAAAATCAAAATTTGTGAGAAATTTAATGCTCAATGAAATTTTAAAATACATGCTTAATTTTCTAATCAGATTTGCACCATCATACATTGGCGCTCCATCATTCTCTACTCAATGGCTATATGATCACGTAGTAGAACTATGGCAAAATATTCTCACTAATGACTCGCTACAGACTGTAAAGAATGGTGGATATTACACAGAACTAATAAAACCAGGACTTCGAATAATCGCATTAAACAATAATTTCTGCTTCATATTCAACTTTTGGTTGCTATTTGATATTGAGCCGATTCGTGAACAATTTCAATGGCTTCATGATACGCTCTTAAAAGCGGAGGCGGCGGGAGAACGTGTTCACATTTTAACGCACATTCCAAGTGGGATTGATACATATCATGAAGCATGTTCGAGAGAATATCAGAAAATCATTGAGCGATTTCATAAAACAATTACTGCTCAATTCAATGGTCACACTGAGTTTTTTGGATTTAATCTTGCTTACAAAACCACCAACATGTCAAATCCAATTGCTGTGGCATTCAATGGAGGTGGATTGTCAACTTATTCGAGACAAAACCGAAACTACGTGGTATATAATGTGAATGCAGTAAATTTTGTGAGTGAAAACTTTATTTTGTCAGTTTAAATTTTAATGTAATTTTTGTTATTTTAACATACCGCAAAAAATAGGACGTAAGGGATGCAGAGTTGTGGACTTACAATTTAACCGCAGCAAATCAACGAGGAGAGTTAGAGCAGCCACAATGGTTTAAACAGTCCTCGTTACTAAAGGAGTTTAATCTCATGAACTTGTCAGTGACAACAATGAATGAGCTCGTTCATAAAATGGCAAAAAATTCATCTTTATTTAATCAGGTGAAAATAAATTTTCTTTATCGTTTGCTTATGCTTTTTTCACATTTCCCTTTTAACACAGTACTGGCATATGAAAGTCAAGAACAGCGATTTTTTTCTTAACAAGGGCTGTGATAGTGAGTGTTTTCATGACTCTCTCTGTGAAATCATCACTTCAGACAACACCAACACAATTTTATGCGATAATATCATAGATGAATCGAAGCAATTTTATTGATACTTGTGTAAATAGAACAAATTTTCCCTTTCATTTTTTCGAGTAATTCGATCAGAAGTTATCGAAGTATTATATAATAGATGAAAGTAAATTGATGGAAAAGAAAATTTGTCTGGAAAAGATTAAATAAAATTTAAGCAGGAAAGCAAAATATATTTATTGCATGAAAAGAATTTTGTTGTTTGATATTTTGTGTAAGTTTAAAAGTTTGCTGCCTAAGTTTTTTTAAAAAGAAGAACTAATCACTTAAGTACTTAAATTGAACAAAATAATATTGTTTGTAATCTTAATTAAGAAAGTTTCATACCTGACATGTGTTTTCTACACAATGTTACGCGTTTAATATTTAATCCTATCGTCATTTCTATCCTTACTAATGAAACTTTCAATTATATAAAAAGTCAAATGACTTCTAAAGCAAAGCACGAGATGTAGATAGAAAACTACATTTTTTTATCGTCTGTGTTATACCGCAAATTAATTATAGAAGAAGCAGCGCTTGTAAGTGAAATGAAAGAGAGAATAATAAAAAGAAATTTTCATTAAAGTTTTAATCTTACCTGTGATGTAGCTGATGATAAATGATTTTACATGAAAAAATAAGCATGAGAAGCACGAATAATTTGATACACACATGTTTGCATATATTTATAATATATTCAGATTGCGAAGTTTATTAACTTTTTTTTGGATTTTCTCTCTCTTTTTTTTCTTTCTTTTTTTGCATCTTCTTCTACATTCATTAAGTAAACAAGGAAATAAATGGATAATGAGAAGATAAGGTAGAGTTTCTTCTTCAGTATATTTTTTTCTTTTAAACTTTTCGTTTGAATAGAATTACTTTATTAATATATTTACAGCATTTATAAATTCTTCAATCAATCAGCTTAGAATCATTCTCCATCAAACTCTCTTTCTTCTTATCTCAATAATGTGTGTGTATGTTATTTTTTAAACATTTAGAGTGGATACAAAAAGGAAAAAAGTTTTCTTGTTGTCATTTTTTAGAAGACACAGCTCTCTCTCTCTCTCCCTCTTTCTCTCTTTTTGGCTTGCGTCAGTTGTGTGTGAACATTAACGATATCATTCCACATCACTTTGTATAACTTTTTTTTTCTTTACACTCCCTTACATATTAACATAACAGAATGGAAATGAAGAAAAGTTTCCCAATCTGCGCGTCATAACGTTGAGAAAAATATATTTATATTTATTCATGTATCATTTTTTTGTGTTATTATTATTCATGTTTAATTTTTTTTTTTTGAGAGAAATTTCTTTTATCATGTGTGTCTCTTATTCGTCTCATTTCTCTCTTTTGATGTATTTACAAATCACAAACAGATGTTGCTAAGTTCATATCATTCTCATCCGCTTGTCGCAGACTTACGTACACCTTATTATTGTGCTTTCCACTGCTCTCTAAACGAATCGATGTGATACCACAAAATATCGCTTGTTCTGGTCCTTTGATGTCTGTTGTTCCACAAATACCTGCTGATTTTGTCATTTGACTTGAATCGAGATCATTTGATCCACCCACTATCACTTTATCCAAATTATTTGAATGATCGCACTGTAAAGAAAGAAAATTTTGTTAATATTTTAGAAATTCTAAGAAATTGTTGCTTAAACTCACATCGTAATTGACACTTCCTTTATTCGCTCCAACATCAAGTGCGAGAATTGAAACAACAGCAGGAAACAGTGCTGTTATTGTACAATTTCTGTTAGTACCATAATTTTGAAGAACATAATAAGGTGCAACACCTTCTGCCATGATATTACAAGCTGTTTTAAGTAAAAAACAGTTATTTATAATCTTATTATAAAAATAAATTTCTTTAACTTACGTTTAGGATTGTGAACATAACGAGCAGAAATTGCAAATGCGCCTTGAAAAGGAATTTTATACTGAAAGACTGCTCCATTCTGACTAGAAATGAATTTCCGTTTTCGCAATGTCTTTCGCATAAACGGATTTGATGATGACTTGTCACAAAATTCAAATACTCGCTGCTCTAATGACAACTCGTGATCATTAATATTAGGAAAATATTCACCATTTAGCTCCCATCCATCGACAAACTTTAATTTAATTTTTATTGAGGAAATTAATTCACTTCTATTTTTTATTTTTATCATAACACTTACCCCAAGTAATCCACCAAGTTCACAACTAACATCACTGAACTCAACTTCCACCTCAACGATTTTATCTGGATCTGTCATGAAATAAACACCACAAACTTGCTGCTGATCAACTGGTTCCATTTCGACAAGATGCAGACCATTGCCATTGTTAAATGAAGAACTTCGTCGTACTTTACGATAGGTAAAGATGCCATCTTCTGATGTGACGTGCATACAATCTAAGGAAAAACAACAATTTAGATAATATGTTGCCATATCTTAATTGAAAGTTTTCTCACAAAGTGCATCTCATTAATCATGAATTACGTGAGAGAAAGAGTTCAACATCTTACGTAAGGAAGCTTATGTAAGTTTAAATATTCACTTAAGTGTGTTTGAAGCCACATTATGCAGATGATATGAAATCGAGACATTGTTGTTATGCGCTTCCTCGCGTCACGGCTTGCTGCTGTTGTTCTACTACTTTTGATATTTGCATAATATTTTTCTAAAGCTATATTTATATCTTTTATTTGTTTTCTCTAATTATACATGTAAATGATAGCATTTAAGCTTGCAAAAACTCGATAATAATAATGAATTCGTGATAAAAATAAGCTTTCAAATTTCATAGCAACATCTTTTAAGATTTCTCAAAAATCACAACCAAATGTATGTTTTCGACAAATTTAACAAGGATAGCAGCAAGTGAGCAACGAACGTTTTATCTTTTTTCGACAGCATAAGATTGGCTTATAAGGGGGTAAATGTCATGTTATATAAGTAAAAAAATAATTAAATTTTGAACCTTCATCATCCTACGCATTTGACACTACAATCCAAAAGTATCAATTTATTTCTGGACTTTTAATTGTTGATTTATTGTTTATTTTTAATAACAGAGTTTTAAGATTTTCTTTTTATTCTTAAAGAATTTTTGATGAAAAATTTTACCAAATTTTACTTTTTAATCAAATTGATTTGAATATTCATTTAAAAAGCTTTCAAAGGAAAATGCATTAAAATTCCTCTTTACTATTCGCTTACATCATAAAAAGTGTCAATATGCAAATTTAAATATCATTACATATCATGATATTGCTTTCCAAACACACTCGTGCACAACCCAAATGAAATTGAATGTAAATATTATTTCAGAAGTACTCACCTGTGAGTGTGTGAACATTCTTTGGTAACAGTGTTTCTAATGAATTTCTCCGCACCATCATATTCATAGGCCATGCTTTCGCCTGTAATTAAAAATTTAATTAAAGGTGTTAAAAGGGTTAAAAAGGAGAAAAGTTGTACATCAAAATAAATTAAAATATTTAAACACTTTCTAAATACTCTAAGGATTGAATAGAAGATTGAAGGTTAAAATCATTAGGTCATTAATGAGCGATAACATTTGATACAAAATGTGAAATTTGATCAGTAATTACATTATACTTTGAACTCTTTAAAGAATATTTCATTTTTGAAAAAGGTCAATATTTTGCACGAAATTTTAAGCTTTTAATTAGCGATGAAATTTTATGCAATTAAGAGAAATAGACTTTTTGTTTAGTTTGTAAAAAAAAATATCAAATTTTCATCTTTATTTTGTTATTTGATACTAAATACTATCAGTTGTCTAATTTACATACTTTTCGCAAAATTTATTATATTATCAATCCTTCAAGGAATTCAAAAATTTGAATATTCAAAACAAACAAACAAAATTTCTAAACCTACAGACTAACTTACAGTAAATAGATATTTTAATGAACTGTCATTAGCACATTAATTAATTTACGTTCTGGGAAAAGAGTTTTCATGTATTGAAGACTTGACAAAGGCTCAGAGATACATACACATATGTGCGTTAATCAATAGATGTTTCAACTAATGTTTATGGCTGTAATATATGATAATATTATTTTCCGATAATAAATGATATGTTGATGATAATTAAAAGCATTATGATAGCTAATGGCAATTTGATAAAAAAGTCTATGTATTTGTTATTCATTCATCCATTACGTCAATAAAATTGGGAAAGAAAATTCATGAAAAATTTTTTTTCAATTTTAGTGACTTAAATTAATATTTAAACATTTGCTTTATTGTCATCTTAAGAGTAACAATTTTGATCTAAATGTGTTAGATTCAATCAGAAAAAGGTTTCAAATTGAATAACAAAGAACCATGCTAAAAGTCATTTATTTTCCTATGTGTAATGGGCACATAATCATTTTCTAACTCAACCCATTTATAATTCTGCCATTGTAATGTATAAAGTTCACATATGTTTGTCATTTCTACAATAGCATACATAATAAAGAGAATATCCTTTCCTAACAAATGTTATTCTTGATATGTTGAATAGGAGTAGTAGTAGTTAATCAAAATGAATTTTGTCGAGGTCGAGAAAGACGAATGTCATGATTAAGTTTCAATTCTGGATTGAAATGATTTTTGATGAAAATTCAAAGTCACATTTAATATTCTTGTTTAGTCCATGATCCCTTCAGTTCTGACATTTATAAAACATTTTTGTCTTCTTCTTTTAATTGCCAATAGCATTTGGTAAATAAGTAAGTAAAAGATTTTATTCTTTATAACACTTATAAAATATTCATTTCTTAAGAGAGATTTTCATTGAGTGAATAAACATTGATTTAGGTATCCCGAGCAAGCCTCTAAATCTACTTGCTGTGCCATGCTAAACAAAAGCTTAACGTATTTTTGATTACTCGGGTATATAAGAAGAATGAAGGGCAGCTCTGCTAAGCGGCAATTGTTGCTCCAATTTTTCTTTTGATTTGTAGGCGGAAACTTATGAATAATAAATTTAATTATTTTCTCTTTATTCAGTCGAATTATTTTTATATTAGTGAAAATACTTCGCGTTTCGATTTTCTTTTCAGCTGAAACGTGCATGAAATTTGAAATTACACGTTTTTACCCACAATTGATAATCTGCTTACATTTGTTATCATCTGCTCTAATCATGAGATCTTCCAAGTATAAATCCGTTGTAAATAAATAAGTAAATCAAGCCTCATAAGATTATTTTTGAATAAAATTTGAATGAAGGCAAGTTTATTTTTACACACAATGCCAATGTATGCTAATGCGAGAGAGGAAGTAATAAGCCGAAGAGGATATTTATTTACTCTCTTTTTCATGCTTTACTGCGCTCTTTTTAGACTCGTGAAGATGAAAATAAATTTAGATTTGTCTATTTGTTAAGATTGAGACATGACCTGAAATGAAAAATGATTTTTCGTCACATTTTTTACTATTGTTGATGATTTTCTTATTATTTGATTTAGATAACATACAAAAAGCCAAAAAATCATTTTTCAAACTCTTTTTTTAAATCAATTGTTTTGAGATATTCTGGTAAAAGAAGCAGAAAAATCTTGAATGAAAACTGAACTGAGTTAGTGGAATTCTCCGAAGAATAGAAAAGCAGTTGAAAACGCGTGACTATAGAATTTCAAAAGAAAGCACTTTCATGTAATATTAAATTTCACAAAATACAAACAAAAACTCTCAATTGGATAACTCTGATTGTGACAAAAATATCACCCTAAAGGCTTAAACTTTTTTTTATCTTTAATGTCATAGTTTAATGTGTTTTATGGATTAAACTCAATTTTATTAACCACCACTTATGAAATTTTACCCCTACTTTGTCGAAACTTTAACTGCACTTAACTAGAGATTTTATGAACATAATATAAAGACATAAAACTAAGTAGTTGAGGGTAGAATTTCCGTCTCATTCAATTTAAATCAATGTCATTTGATGACCTCAATATGTGTGTTTATGGCTTGTTTCTAATCTTTCATTAATAGCACTTTACTACTCACCACTTGAGTCCAGTTCTTTCAACTTTCATTTGTCAAAAAATATACTCTATAAAAGGACCTCATGTGAATGTTTCCTTCAACAACATAAAATTTTGTCTTTTTAGATAATTGAATTTATTTTTCATTACATTAGAACCAAATTTTCACATTTCTTCTTATCTTATAGCTGAGAATTAATGAGATTAATTGATTAATCACGCGAAAAAAGTTTCATTAATCTTCTCTTTTTATCTTGCCTGTTAACTCGAAAATTAATTATCTTGAAAAAGGGACAAATAGTAGCAAGCAAGAAAAATCAACATTGTCCATAAAACCTTCCTTCTCTATCGCTCGTTAACCTTTTCTCAATGAATAAAAAACAACTTTTTTTATCTCGCAAATATTGTCATATTCATTAGAATCCAGTGAGATCAAATTTAATTTTTAATGTGGGTGTTAGAGACATAAAAACATGAAAAAGGCTGATGATGATGATGATATTAAATGTTTGCAAAATATCACTCATTTTAACATCCTAAGTAAAAAGGTGAAACAAAAACAATTTCTCTGTCAATGGAAATGCAAATTTGATCTTGTCACTTTATATTGTGCTTTTGTGATGCTAATAAGTGAAAATTCTCAACGGAACGATGAGTGACAGAAACAGGAATGGAAGTTATGATATGAATTTAAAGTAGATTTTTTTTCGAAAAGTGAAACAATGAACAATAATGCGATATGAATTATTAATCAAAGAAATTTGTGAAATTTATTCAAATAATTTAAAGCAAATAACCCACACTTTTAAAACTTTCCATCTTTAAATCATTGAGAAACTGAAAGTTTCCAACCGAATGCTATTTCACTCATCATCATCTCAAAAAAATGTAATTAAATCATATCCGTTTGAGTTTTAGAACAATAAATAAATTTGGGACGAAAAAAGCAATTATCTAAGAGGAAATTAAATAAACACCTACTAAAAATATTTTGACAATTTACAAAATTTAATAATTTTATGTGCTGTTAAATTTGAACTTGAAAATGCTTTCAATTGTATAAAAGTGACCATCATTTGTTGAATTTTATTTTTTCCAATTTGTAATTCAATTACGCGGCTTATGGAAATTTTTATTTGTCTCTAAACTTTTATTTCGGCATGCTTTGGAAATGCAATCGAAAAGGTTTTTATTATGAATCCTTTATAAATTGATTTATGGTAATGAAAAATAAATTGAGAAATTTTTATTGATACTGATTCGTTTTTAGTGACGTCAAAATTTTTGGGTTATTTGAGATATCCATGACTTATTGAATTGTTTGAGAATTTAATTCTGTTAACGGTTGAATAGTTTGGTTTTCTTGGAAGGTTACAGATCAAGTTAATTTCCAATTAATTTCAAATGATTTTTCAATTTATAATAAATCTTTCAAGTCGGTTTTTAGCTCAAATCAATATAAAATTCATAAGAAATGAAGTTTAGGTATTTACAAAATTTTCTTCAAAAACTTAAATAAATTATTGATAAAAACCTTTGAGTAAGGTACAAAATTTTGAACATTTAATTTTGTTGATAAGAGTTTAATAAGCAATAACAAACTGATGATCACATTAATTTTTAACAATATTAAAAACTCATACAAGAAAGTTTCTATAAACCATAAAAACAATTTTCATTCAAAAGAGCTTTAAGTTTCATATATCAGACAATGGATTAAAATTTCCCACTTCAAATGCACGTAGGTATAATGTATATCACATTTCATTTTCTGCTTAAGGAGTTTTTATAAGAATAAAAAGCATTTTCTCAATTGCATTAACGTCATCTTGTTCTCAATTTAACCACAAAATAAGCACACAACAATGGAAATTTTTAGAAACTTTGTTTGATAAGAATGTAAACAATATGTTTGAGAATCATATTGTAAAAAAAAATCAGAGGAGCGTCTTAACGTCTAAATAAAATTTCTCACCGGATGATATTGTCATAAACATCATAAAATAAAACGTTAGAAACTTTGTAATACGATAACACACAAAATGTGACATTAAACAAAAGATTTTTACTTAATTAAGATTGAACGAATGATTTTGTTTCTATATTAGGCAAAAAATAATTGCTAATAGTTGTTATTGTGATAATTTCCATAAAACATGTGCCAATATCATTCTTTACAGTAAAATTTATGACTATCAAAATAATAAATTGCTATTGGCAAATTAGTTAAATTGGATACTGTACATAAAGCCTTGGAATATTAAACCACAATGAGAAATGTTGGAGGGTCAAAAAAAATCTCCTTATCATGATGAAATTCGTATCAACTCACCTCGGCATGATAAATGATGGCAACAAGTAGCGCGAAAAGTATTCTCTTCATCTTAACAAAATAGAAAACACTTCTTTTATTTTTAATTCACTAATCACCAAAAAATTCTCTTTTATCTGTTCTTATCTTTCTCGCAATTCACTTCTTCGTCTTTTATGACGTTTAATAAATTACATACACGAGTATAGTTTATTTAAATATTTATATCAAAAAATTTATTTCACTCTTTTTGTGGAGTCACTTGCGATAAAAAATTTTCTCACTTTCTAGCAAATTTACACGCACTTTATTTTAAATTCCTTTTAAGAGAGAGAATCAACCAAAAAATAAAAATTGATGAAAAATGATTCAACTTTTTTATCTCTTTTTTCTCTTTTGCTCCTTGTCGATCAGCTTTTCACTGTTGAATGACAAGCTCTTCCTCGTTCGTGTTCATTTTTATATTGCGAATAATGACGATGACTTCCACACACGAACGAAAGCATTCCCGAATAAAATAATTTTTTTCCTTCTTATTATACTCTCTCATTCTCGTATACAACAACGATGTTGCGCGATGAACGTGAGCTTTTTTCGCACGAAGCTCTTACATGAATCTTTCTCACCGTCTCTATTTGTGAATGAAAACGAAGTTCTTTTTTTGATGAATGAAAGTGTCTTTTAGAACGGAAGCTCACTTGATGACGACAATGACGAGAATTGTATTTTTTTTTCTCTATAAAATTGATTGTGATGATCATAATAAGTCATGTTTTGTGTGAATGGTTCGTGATAAATTTGAATTTATTGATTTAGAAAATATTTATTGAAGGATTCAAATCTTTACGAAATATTTTTCTTCCATTATTTTCTAGAAAATGTAAACTGTTACCATAGCTTGTCTATTGAATAATCATTGCATATTTTCAATGAATTTTTTAATCTTTTCTTTCCTATGACATTTTCTTTAACAAAATAATAAGAAAGGTGTGCACGTGAAGTGAAATTGAAACCTGCAACTACTTGTATTTTTTTATGAAAAGAGTTTTTAATTAAAACGTCTATCACAGGTGTTGTTTAGCTAACTGTAACAATAAAGCAACAATTAAGTTTTATTGAATCAATTTTGCTACAATTTTTATTGAATTTTTCACAATCAACTATTTAATACTTAGAATTTTACATAATTTGTAATTATCTCATCAATTTCACATCTAGACAATTATTCCAATTTATATGACCCACAGACCTACTTTTCCATCACTAAAACACACAATTATTCAGTCCAATATTTTTTGCCAAAAATTACATCTTTTATTCTCATTTGAGTTATTTTTACTTTATCGTTTAAACAAACAAACTTTCCTCTTTCAAACCAAAACAGAAAATGATGATTTATTGATGATTTTTCAATTTTTTTTTCAGAGGCAGTCTAAAGTTTACTCTCATGTGATTTGATTCTCACTAATGTTCATCTTATCAAGAGAAGAGAATGTTGAAAAAATTGAGAGTGTTGTCTTACTAAATAGATAATAATTATCTATGACGAATTAAAATGTTTGAGAATATAAACAATATTCATTTGAAATCTGCATGTTACTAATTACGTTTTTACATGACAGAATCTTCATCTATTTTAAAACATCATAATATTTATTTTCAATTTTTAATTGAAAGTTCTTAAATCGCAATTTCATTCAACGCACGTAAATTTTAAATAAAAGTTCATTGACCTTTACATTATCAATTTCATTGATCAATTGAAAACTTGTTTAAACACGTCATCAATAAAAAAAAACACAATCACATGTATTTCAAATTATCATCATCATTTAGCGAATAAAGTGTGAAGTTTTTGAATGAAAAAATAAATAAATCCGAGATTAAAATTATTTTCTCTCTTCCTCTCTAATATTCATCTTTTCAACAGCACAGCTGATTGCCTAAAATGAATCTCAAAACTAGTTTTTTACCTCTCCTCTATTTTTCTTTCATCTTCATTTCAGTCAACATTTTATCAACTACAGTTAATAACACATAGTGATGTTAAATCGATGATTTTTTTCAAACGTAAAATTTGGTTACTTTTGCAATATATTTGCGCAATTTTAATTTTAATAGTGTTGTTAAAAACATTTAGCAAATTTAAACTAGTTAAACATGAGTTAGCACTGAAAGATTGGAATGATTATGAAATAATCAAACGTGATTCATTGAGAGTTGGTTTTGGAGAGCACGGTAAAGGTGAAAAGTTAATCGATGCAAACGACATTGAAAAAAATGCAGCTTTGTTTGAAGAATTTGGCATGTCTGTGCTGATTAGTGATCGAATTTCAGTAAATCGCTCAGTTCCAGATTTTAGACATCAAATATGCAAAACAAGAAAATATTTGAAAGATTTGCCAAAAATTAGTATAATAATAATTTTCAATGATGAAGTTTTTAGCGTCTTTAAAAGAACACTGCATAGCTTATATAATCGTACTCCATTGGAACTTGTTGAAGAAGTAATTTTAGTCAATGACAACAGCTCAAAAAGTTACCTTTATGATGATTTAAAAAATTACATCAACGAACATTTTAAAAAACTCAAATTTAACATCATAAATCTCAAAAAGCGTCATGGATTGATGCAAGCGAGAATTGTTGGTGCAAAAGCTGCTAAGAGTGAAATTATTTTCATCATGGAATCACATTGTGAGATGACATATAATTGGTTACCACCATTGATACAAGCACTAATTGAAGCAAGTGACCATCGTGTTGTAACTGTTCCTATAATTGATAACATCGAGTGGCAGTATATGGATTATTATGAGAATGATAATGGAAATAAAGGTAGTCGAGGAATTTTCACTTGGGACTTGGAATATTTCAAGCTCAAACGATTTCCAGTCTCCGATGCTGATAAAGAACTTGATCCTTTTCCTATACCCGTGCTTACCGGTGGAATTTTTATGATCCGTAAAAATTACTTTTTTGAAATCGGACCTTATGATGAAAAATTAATTATTTGGGGAGCGGAAAATATAGAAATGAGTTTAAAAGTAAATTTATGTGGCGGTCGCATATTAGAAGTTCCATGCAGTCACATTGGTCATATGTTTCGAGCATTTACAAAATCACGAACTCACGAAAGTGGCATCGATTTTGAAGCATTCAATCGAAAAAGAGTTGTAGAAGTTTGGTTTGATAATTATAAAGAAACTGTCTACATGCGAAATAAAGAGAGATACGCAAAAATTGATGTTGGTGACTTAAGTGAAGCGAGAAAAATTAAAGAGCGATTAAATTGCAAACCATTTGATTACTTTCTTAATGTTGTCGCTCCAGATATGATTGAGAACTTTCCACTTGACCAATTTCCATTCGCATATGGACGCATTGAATTGCTTGATGAAAATCTTTGCCTTCACATCAATGTTTCGCCAAATCATGAAGAAATGACTAAAGTTGAGCTTAATGAATGCCAAATACCAACAATTTCAAATCAAAATTTAGAATTGAGTTGGTATCGTGATATCAGACTGAGAGACATAAACATTTGCATTGATGCTTATGAAGTTAGTGCTGGTATATGTGAGTGTTTTTCTCATTTAAATTTTTTCTACATTTTTAATTTTTTGTTTCCGCTACCTAGGTCATTTGTCCGGAGGAAATCAACTCTTTAAATATGAGTTTAGAACTAAACAAATAAAAAACATGAACAACAAATTATGCATGGAGGGAAATGCTGTAGAGAGAACTTTAAAACTAGTAAAATGTGATGAGACGTTGAAGAATCAAAAGTGGATTTTTAGCGATTTTGTAAATGCTACTGCATTAAACAATTGGTATGATTCTGGAAGGAAATTTGATACTGACAACAGCGTCTTTTGGAAAGCATAAAAATTAAAATAAATTCAATTCAAAACATTTCTAGTTTTGAAAACTGTCATACAATGATGTACTTGTAAGAATAAAGAATTTTAAATTAAATCAAGAAACTCAAAGAGAAGTAAAAATTTTTGTTCCAATTTACATTTATGTCATTTCAATTTCTGTTACTAAGTGAAATAAAGAATTCCAGCTCTTTTGTTTAATAAGATTTAAATAAATACTGTGCAAGTAATTTTAACTGAACAAATTCCAACATTATGCAGATTTCTCGATGAGTTCTCTCGGTCTATCAAATCTATCATAGTGGTAAAGGTTGGGATCTGGTGTATGATAAAGTCTGTGAATGTGGGAAAAGAGACAAATGTCAGTAATAAAAAATTCACGATATTGAATGAAAAAAATGTAAAATTTACCCATAATGAACTCCACTTGATGCTACCTGAAATGACAATGGAAAATGATAAGAATGAGCAAGGTAGATTATTTCCTACTTACTCTTTTGAGACCGTTGATAGATGCAAGCAAAAGAGCCATTTTTGCCATTAAAAACGCTTTTCCGCTAAATGTTGCAAGAAACTGAAATCCCAGAGTCACGAAGAACATTAAAAAAATAACAATTCCCATGAGGACCATGGAAATCTGATGTCTTCGACGGCGGGGTGTACCAGCTTCCGTTTGCTCTGTATTTTATGTTTAGCAAAAAAATCATCGGATAAATTTATGAAGTACTCATTGCGAACGTCAAAAGATTGAAATTTTAATCAGAATTTAATCTGAGTGAAATTGATTTCATTGCAAAGTGGTTTCCTTTGTTTAGTCTTTTGTTTGATTTTTATGAAGCAATAAAAGCATATTCAATAAAGACTTTTGCAATGTATATATAAAACGCACTTAACTATATTTTTCTAGGAGTCATTGAGTCCAGTTTTGTTTGATTTGCTGTGTTTCAACTTCAAGAGTTTCATAAGAAAATTCAAGAAAAACAAATGCGTTCTGATAATCAACACTGATCTGTGGCGACAAAAATGCGCTTAAGTACTCCGATCCGTGGTCGTGTACTTTCTATATCTTTTAATAATTTTTCTTTTGATGATATCAAATTTTCAAGTAATTTATCTCATTTTATCATTTGACGTCAGCAAAATTTTTAATTGAAAACTCACCATTCAGCATTCTTGCAAGATTAAATTCCATCATGTGATTGTTAAAGAATTTTTGTATGATATTGTGTAGCATTAAATCTTTAGCATTTATTATCGCATTTTCAGAGCTACAATAATTGAAAAAAATCAATAGGATTAACATTATACAATGTGCTTCAGCTTACGTTCCATTATTTGCATTTAATTGATTGTTATAAAAAGTTGCAGAATCTTTTGTAAACTTTATTCCATCCATCACGATTATCTCATCATAATTGAGCATAAGTTTTCCAAGATTTTCATCATTCACACACTCAAAGCATAATGTAATTTGTAAAAATGTTAGGATAATAATGATAAAACACTGCAAAGTGATCGACATGTTTTTTTGATTTATTTGCCTTCAATTATTTATTCACTCACTAATGTTAGAACTACACTCATCTTACGCAGGTAAATAACTCAATTTGCTTCATAATAAACTGTCGCTTTTTATATATTTATCTTACTGGAGTAACTGTAGTTTAATTGTCACCATGTGCGTGCTATTCATAAATGCGAATCTAATGACATTACTGCAACAATGACATATTTTTCCGCATGCTTGAATTTGTTTGAGTTGATGCTTAATCGAGTTGAAGTTTTAACATAATTTGAAGAAAATAAAATACTTATTGACTGATTAGTTAGTTTAAACACAATGTAATTCAATGTTTTTATGCTCATCTTGAAAAAGTCTGTTTTAGTGCTCAACACTGACTATTTTGATATTTAGTGCTCAGCACTCATGCTTTCAATATAAGTGCTCAGCACACATTTTCACAATATTTGTTGTGCTCAGCACTTTATGTGTCAATGTTTAGTGCTCAACAATAACTGTTTAAGTGTTTTAAAATATCAACATTTTTTTTGATGACACGACACAAATTTTTATTTTTGAGTAAATTTATGCACAGTATTGACAATAATTTTGACAAAAATACATTTTTCTTTATATTTTTGATTTATGTCACTCAAAATTTTTCAATTGACATGCTTCAATATTTATGTGTACGAGTTAAGATGGTAACACGTAAAAAGTTCATTCAATGCAAAGTACGCATTTTGTTTTATTACCATAAAAATATTTATTCGAAATATCAAAAGTTAAAGCTTAAAACCATTTCTCATTTCATTTTTAAATGAAAAAGATGAAAACAGAATTTTGGAAATTTAATTGCTATTCATTGTTTATGATTTGAGCTATTGATGAAAAACGGAACTTCTGTAAAAATACGTGAGCTGTTTTTGTTATGGATTTAATGAAGGCAACATAAAAAACTTGAGAAAAAGGCTTTTGTATTTCTAATCCGTAAAGTCTGATGAGACTTTTATTTGTCTATAATTGAGTTCCTTTTTCATCATTCAGTATAAAGGATTTGCAAAATCTTTTCTCAAAAAAAAAAAAATAATATCAAACACATGTTAGATATAGAATTTCTCAGATTGTGTTTTTCCTGTAAATTTCTTAAAAAAATTTCACACTTTAATATTAAATTTAGAAATTGTTTCTTTTATTTCGTCATTTTTCAAGAATTCCATTAAGTTATTTTTATATAAATTCAAATAATTTCAATCATTAATGTTTTTTCTTGCTTAGTTTCTCAACTTTATAGAGATTGTGCTCATTTTTTTTTTAAAATTTGTTAATAAGTGCCTTTGATAACAATTACTAATGTTATATGTGGCGCTTAGAATCATCTTTCGGCAGCAAAACTTTTTATAATGAAAAGTAACTTATCACAAATACGTTAAAAATCATTCTTTTCATTGCTGTACAGGCTGAAGGAGAACTTTTCTAAGACAGTTCTCTTTCGTGTGCAAAAAATATATATTCATATGTGAATTTTCATGTATATCATATATGCCTAATTCAAAAGAAGCCAACATTTTCTTTAAAATAACAACTCGGAGTTTGATATTCAAAGCACAAAATTTAATTTTCCAACTTTTTCTACCTATCTATATAATTTTCTTGTTTAACTTTTTTGCTTTTCAATAAATTAAATTATTAAACGTTTAAAAAAAGTACTTTCAAAGTATAACTTGATGTTTGAGAAATGCAACATAAACAAATTAGTTATATTCTAAGTTGTCAAAAAGAAAAAAACAAATTAATCTACTTTTGTGAATCATAACTTTGTCGTTTTCATCGCTTCGGCTGTGATAGTTGATTGAAAGCGTGGAAGACTTAGTCCGAATTTTGTTTCTATACCATGAATAATAGGTATTGCCGCTCTGTAACCACCAACATGGTCAGCATTGTCGACTTTAGCTGAAAGCATTGTAGGTGTGGCAATTGTGGTCGATTCAGATCCAGTTGGACGAGTGCCTCCAAAGTCAACATAGAACATTCGTTGAAGCAACTCATAAGTGACAAGTGTGACACCAAACTGTGGAGATGATCGGAACACACGAGCTGCAACCAATGGAAGAGTAAAGAATGCAGTAATGAACGTAACGAACATAGGCGTTGAATGTCTTAATTGAAGTGGTGAACCAACTAATAATTGAGATCGCGGGACATAATTGTATAGAGAGAAAAAACCGAAATTTGCGAAAAATTAATGACGATAGAAAGCATACACACAAGCATGCACCAATACTAATTTAGTGGTCCCATTTGTTAGCTCATTATGTGGGTTCAGCATTCTCAATTAAGCCAACGCAGAAAACTCCCGCTTACCGACTGTTCCTTTCCAAAAAGCTTTCGGTCCTTCTTCAACCATTATTTTGCGAGCTGCATCTATAACTCCCGTGTATGTTGTCTGTCCTGTTCGTGCAACAACTTGTAAACGTGTTTTTATTACATCCGCAGGCGTGACTAAAGAAGCAGCTGGAATACCAGCTATTGCACCAGCAGCCAAAAGTGTCAGTGGATGATTATAACTGAAATAAATCACGAAAAATTAATTAAAATTTAAGCGAGAATTCGTTAATGTTAATTTTTACCCATCTTCATCGGCAAAAGCTGCTTTCGTGTGTGCATAGGCAGGAAAATATATGGCAGAGAATGGCACATCACGCAAAAGACAAGCACGAGCACCTGCAATATGGAAAATATTTACATTTAAATTTGCACACATTGTTTTCTTAGCATCATACCTTTGTAAAGACCAAACAATCCAAGTTCTTTGACAACGTGCCATGCACGAACTTTTGCACCACCTGCCACTTCACCCGCAACTTGTAATCGAATTTTCACAATTTCTAAAGGATTTGTAAATATTACTTGAGAAGCACCAGCCTAAAAAAATTGAATGAAACTTTTTAAAAAATTTTCCAAAATTTATTAATTTTTAATAACTTACACAACCACCAGCAAGAACTTCAGCCCAATAGGGTATTCGACCTTGTTTATCTAAAAATTTGTCTCGCACAAAGTCATTGACCGTGAGTTTTATAGCTTTTTCTGGCGCAACACCAAGTAATTGGGGAACTAATCCTCTATACAAACCCAAGATGCCTTCATGTCTAATAACTTTTTTGAAACAATCCATAGAATTTTTGTATGCTAATTCACCAACAAGTCCCACTGATCTTTGATTTTGCATGCGTGTCTTGACTAAATCAATAGGATAAACTGCAGTTGCACCAACTGCACCAGCAATTGAACCAAGTGTAAAACGATATACGCTCTCTAAAATTGCGGCAAATGCTGAACGATCACCTGGTGTTTCAACAACTTTGATATCAGTCAATCTTGTTGTGATTTTTTTAATATAATTTTCTGGTGCTATGCTTGCGAGGTCACTATAAACAATTCGGCTAAAAATATGATGAATAAAATATTAGAAAACAAACTTATTTTCATATTTATCAAGATGAGGAATGTAAGTGATGAAAAATATTAATGAATGAAAGCGAAGAAATTTTTTAGTATTAAAACTCATAAGAATCGTTGAAAAAATCAGAAAATATTAAAGAAAGAGAAAACTTGGAACATTTTTGAAACGGATTAACACATTAACTTGCCTGTCCTTATTCATAAAGTTACCCCACCATCTTTTTTACAAACACATAACATTAATATGTTAATTTGAAAGCAGTGAAATGATTAAGAAGAAAGTTTAATTACAGTGACATTTGATAATGCATTAAATTGTTACAAACGTACCCAGATTGATGTATTGCGCCTGTCAGTTGAAAGAGAATATCAATTTCGAGAGGTGTAATTTGAGACATTGCTTGAGCAGAGTGCAATAATTCATCTTTAGTTATCGGTTGCATACGATTGTTACTTGCAGCACTGAGATAGATTCTTTTAATCAATTCCATATTATTCAATAATGAACAGAAAGCCATGAAATAGGGAAATGATACTTTATGTCCTTGAGACACCTACAACCAAAACATTTAAGTAAATAGGATTTCGCATGCATAAAAGTTGACTCACTTGAAGTAAATTATCTCTAACGCTGTTTGTTAACAAGTGATTTTTAACGTTAAGCATGATGTCCTGAAAATCAAGAGCTGTGATATATCCAGTACGATTTGGATCTTTTAATTTAAACGCCTCGAATGCACATTCTTCATGAAAATCATGCAAAAATTGTGAGAATTCAGAGTAAGGGATTGCACGCGTTCTGTCACGACCAAAATAAAGTTCCACGAACGGACCATCCAACTTGAAAGGAACTTTTTGATAAAGCTCTGTCTTTTTGATTACGTTTGCAAATTCACCTATAAGAAAGTATTTATTGGCGATGAAATATAAAATTAAATGAGAAGATTCACTCACTGAATGTGACAGTTCCATTTCCATTTTTATCGAATAATTGAAAAGCTGTTTTATAGAGTGCATCAGGCTGACATAATAGTCCTTCGAAAGCTTGAAACTCTGAGAATGATATAGATCCATCTTTATTTGTGTCAGCAACCCCACCGAGTAAATAAACAGATTCCTAAAAATAACAAAACGAGTGAATAAGAAAAATTTCATATGTGAAAGATTATGTAGGTCGATGGACTTTATTGCATGTCAATGAAGCAGCACGTGATTACTAATTTTGTTGTTTATAATATGTCCAATATTTAATGGAAAAATCTTCATAAAATATTTACGCTTATTCGCATGACGTATGTGAGCAGCTGATAAAGCTTGTTCAGTTGTTATTCACATGATTTCTTTGCATTCTTTCATTGACATTTATAAGGCCATCTTTAGTAAAAAATTAATCTTTACCTCATTAAAATTTTCATCAGGAAAAAGGCCAAGAAAACCTCTCACGAAATCACCACTTGTCATGAACTTTTCACCTTTTATCTCTTTTGTTGCATACCTGTTGAAAATTTCTCGCAACTTTTCTGTCGAACATCTCCTTAGACCAGATGGTCCCTACAATAAATAAGTAGAATATTTGTGAATAAATTATTATACAATGTATTTAGAACAAATAAGTCTCATTAATTTTTATTTCGCCAATTAAATTAATCATGCTAAACGTCATCTTAGATTAAGCAAAACAATTACCCTTCCTCCTCTGTTTGATTATTATAATCAAGTATTGAAAATGCAGTTATAGAGAAGTAAACATATTTACTCCTTTAACACAGCAGGCAAGTGTTTTGATTAATTTTTCTCTAAATAAAATTGTGTTGATGCAACTTCACATCACTACACGGAAGGAAATTGTTTTTATATTGTTCTCATTTATAAAATCAGTCAAATGAATAATGTAGTGAAGCAGAGATAATTTCAAAATGCATTCAAGTATCGTAAATGAAAAATATTATAGAAACAATTATGTTGCACATTACAAAATGGTTTCTGCCAATAAATCTATAATACTGTTCTTATTAAAAAGTAAATGTTTATAAATACTTATAACATAGAAGAAAATAAGAAAAAAATTAGTTTTGGCAACATCACGCAACTTTTCTCTGTATTATATTTTTCTCAATTTTTCTTCCTCTCTCTGAATATCAACAAGAAAATTTATTTTCTCCACTACGTTGGCACGGTCAAGTTAGAGGTCAGTTACGTTCGATGACTCATGCAATTTTTGATGCTTTTATTGTGCATTTGAAAATATGTTTAACAAGTGTTTGCCGCTTTTCTCTATATTACTCTGTTTAGAGAAATATCTTTAAAAAATTCTTAATAATTTTCGTACATTACATAACATGTTTATGATTTTTCCATTTGTCTAATTAGATAACAAACCTGTGATGGAGCATCAGCAGGAGTAATTTTTTGATCAGCATCTACTTTTGCTTCAGTCATAGACATTTTTAGCAATGTTTTCTTCTTCTTGAATGCACTATTGTATTTCTTTTTATTGTTTCAATTTACAATATATAACGATATAAATTATTATCAAGTGTGTCTCTTTTTTTTCTATAGAAAAATTTTCTTCTATCGTATGAACACAAGATAATCAACCTGCTCACATGTTTTTCAGTATGAAACTGTCTCGAGTTCTCAGCTCTGAGTGTTTCAAATGTGTATGAAAATTTTCATAAACGATGCTCAGTGAAAATTTCTCGGGAGAGAGAGAGTAAGAGAAAAAGCATTTTCAGTAAATATATAGATGTGTGTACGATTGGAGAATAATATTATTGTAACTACAATACATTATGAATAAAATCTCACTCATCTTTACAGTGTTTGTTTGAATACGATTGAGATGTGCAAATAAAATTTTCAATATCAAGTAACAGGTGTGAATTGTGAACAAATGCTTATTAGCACTAAACTAATTATACGAAACATGTTAGTTGTGTCAATTTTTTTGATGTTATGTTATTTGAATTAAAAATAAAAGTGCATCATGAGGAAGTGAGAGTGTTCTTAAAATAAACTGGCTTCATGCCAATCATTCCAGATTAACATATATATTCAATGTTTACATTTTTAATTTTCGGTTAGATGATAAAGAGCCGCCGGTAATAAAATTGAAATTAAGTTACGACCGACAAGTGCTTGAGATTGGTGATAATTTTATGAATGAAAATAAAATCATACACCTCTCACGTTCTTATCTCATGACACAAAAATTGTGTGTGCTGCAGCAAATCTGACGAGTGCCGGTTTTTGTGTACATACATATTTTTCTTATTGATAACAAAGTTGTCTCGCGTAATTTGAGTGAGTCAGAGTGCACTGTTTTTAAGAATCACTTGCTGATGTGGAGAAACGAAATGGAAATTTCTTCTGTGTGGCGTGTAAATAAAATTTCTCCTTTCATGACATTGAAAAAAAATTAGAATTGCTCCTTGTCGTACATATCACTGAATGATAATTCTTCTTTAATCTATTTGCAAAGCTACGATAAGGCGTTTGATTTAGTACAATGTGCAGAGTAACAATTTAAACTCTATTTAATTTATAGGTGATGTAATTTCAATCTTTTTACCTCTTGACATTCAGCAATGCGTAAAAAATTGAATAAATTTCTTGTATTTTCCTTTTCCATATTATATTTTGATGTTTTATGCTTCCTTTCTTTTTTACTTTATACACTTAATATTGCTCTACAGTTTGCTATACTTTTATCCGCCAAGTACTGTTATAAAATTAGTAAAATTCACTTTTTGAAATAAATTGAAAAAAAAATTCCCCGAGTTTATTTTAATGTTTACAATATTTTATTCTAAAAGTTGAATGAACAAAAATTATTATTGAAATTAGATTGTTTCTACTTAAAAAATTTCACAAGCTCTCATTATTATTTCAAACTAATTATATTTATTGCAAAATAATAGAATACATGAATCCACAAGGAAGAAAATTCTTGATGAAATTTTCTCTTTGCTCCCTCTAGTGGCAGTTTGAGTCCTTCTAAAGACAATTTGAGTCCCTCTAGCGACAAATTGATTTTTAAAACACGCGCGATAAACATTATCACAATCAAATAACTTTTCTATTGTACTATTAAGCTTCTATATTATTAATGTCAACTATTTTAAATAATTAAAGAAAGATCATTAAAAATTAATTTTTAGATATTATTAGGTTTATTAGAAATAAATATAGATTTTTGATTCAAGCACTTGTTTAAGAAAGTCAACGACCTCTTAGATCTATAATTGTGATTTTATCTTTTTCTAGTTTATAGTGCATAGCTTCCATAAATTGATCGTTTGGGTGAGGATGGAATCCAGTTTCTGTGCATTTTGAAATAAACTCAATACCGTCAGTAGTCAAAGAAAAGAAACCGCATTCATTGTATTTAGGTGAACAAACAATAGCAATCGCTTCCGGTAGCATAATTTGATATCCACATTGAGTATGAAGATCAACCGAAGAGAGAAATGCAGATTGAGTGGGATGTGTATGAATCCTGAAACAATAATTGATTATAAAAATTTCAATTATATTTTAAGCAGAGTTGTAAAAGTATTATCTACTTTGTAGCTTTTAGCTACTTCCTACAGTAGATTTTGGCCAATGTAGCAAAACGCTACTTTTTAAAAAGTAGCTAATGACTACAGACCAGTAATTTAACAACTCTGGTTTGAAGAAACTTACCATCCTAAAGTAATTAAATTCATTTGGTCTTGTATTATAAAAATTTCTTCTTCATTCATTGTATTACAGCTGTCTGAAGTCCCTGTCTGTTTGGGTAAAATCACATGAGTAATAGATAGTTGATGGTTTTGTAATTTTCCACAAAGAATTCCACAAGTTTCCTACAATACATTATATGCAATTTATGTAGGCAAAAATAGTAGTGATATACAAATGCTTACAATATTCTTCATGGTATTTGTAGCAGCAACATCAAGGAACTTTTGCATAGTGTCATCGGGAATTTTTAAAGTTCGTAATCCTCCTTCCATAAGAGAAATTGATGGCTTTAAATGTCGGTCAAATGTTGGTGGTTTGGTGCCGGGGAGCAAACCTTTATGTTCTCTCGCACCGGCTGTTGGTTTCTGCGGATCTGTTGGAAAGTC
Organism: Polypedilum pembai; assembly: GCA_014622435.1. Taxonomy (NCBI): domain Eukaryota; kingdom Metazoa; phylum Arthropoda; class Insecta; order Diptera; family Chironomidae; genus Polypedilum; species Polypedilum pembai. Next base: position 15,510 of record JACWBX010002267.1, on the reverse strand, counting down.
ATTCGGATAAACGATCTGATCCAGATCTGCAAAGTTAGGAGCTGAAGGAATATTAATTACGTTATTTGTTGCTACAAAAGTGTCTCCTGCTTTGGTTTTATTTGCATTTTCTATTTCTTTACGTTTAGCTTCTTCAATAGCCTTCTTACGTTCATTTTCTTGATCAATTAAAAACTGCTCATACTCTTTTTTATATCGATCGAGTAATTTTGTTTTCAATTTCTCAGTCAAAGCCATAATCTCTGTAATTTTTTCCTTGTTAGATTTTTTTACATCAGCAGGAACTTCTTTAATGTTTGGATGTTCTCTTATCTTTTCAACAAATAAAGTTAAAAATCTTAAAAATAAGATGTAAGCATTCTCATCATTTCCTTCCTTCATATATATTTTAGCCATTTTGTATAGTTCATTACCAGATCTATAATATCTGCAATTATTATGAAATTTTAAAATAAAGAAAACAAACAAGACGACGATGAATCATAGATTCTATATGAAAATTTACCGCAAAATATTCTGGTTTTTATCAATGTTTATGTTACTGCCCGATAAAGCCAATTGCTTTATCCGCTTTTCAGGTTCTATAATTCCCATTTGGTTAAAGTTAATAAGATCTGCCATATTTTAAAAGTAAAATATAACTTGATAACAAAATTTTAGTATTTACTCTTGAGCACAAAAAATATTTTTCGTTTTAACCTTTCGTTAAATTAATTTCGTTAAATTTTTATTTACAAAAACAATTGCACGCGGTTATAGTAAATAAAGTTTAAAAAAATTATTAACAAAGCATATTATTATGCCAAAAGTAAAACAAACACCTGTAAGTATTATAAATTTGTGAGTTTTAATTATAATTTAAAAGATTAATTGTTTTTAGGGACTTTTTGTTCGAAATCCAAATTTTGTCAAAAATGATACTGAAAGTGAAAATGACGATGATGAATTTAATGATTCTGGAGTGAGCGATGATATTTCAATAGAAAAAAAGCCCACAAAAAAGAGAAAAAACAAATCGAAAGATGGCAAAAAAGCGAAAAAATTAAAATCTGATGAAAAATTAACTGCTGAAGAAATTAATGAATTGAAAGAAACAGAAGAACTCTATCATTCAAGTCTTTTTCGTATGCAAATCGATGAAACGTTGAAAGAAGTTCAACTGAGCAATAATCAGCAAGAGTTTGTGAAAAAATGGCTATTGACTTTCAAAAAGTTTTTAAATAAGCTACCATCTGTTGAGATCAGTGGATTTTTCAGTGGAAAGAGTTTAAAAGTAATTGAAGGTATAAAGAAGCCTCAATTCAATTATAAATCACCAGAAGATGTCATTTTATTTGGATCTCATGCTTTAGAAACTAATATAGAAGCAAAATCGTCTATTGATGTGCTATTAATTATGCCGAGTGATTTTTTCCATAAAAGTGACTATCTAAATCAAATTTTCATTCACAAGAGAGCGATCTACTTGTCATATATTGCAAAAAAGCTGATTGAAAAGGGAACTCTTGGTGGAAATATCAAAATTGTCAATTTAAAAAACGATCCTTTAAATCCGGTGCTTAATTTAGACGCTGAAGAATTTAATATTTCAATCACTGCAACGCCACCGGAAAATTTCTTCAAATTGAATCGCTTTATACCAATTACTAACAATATTAAACCGAAAAGCGTAGAAGAATCAACAACACCAACGCCACATTACAACTTCGAAGTACTTTATGCGTCTACCATCCAGAGAAATCAAAAATTTCTTGAAGATCAATTAGCAAAATACACAAACATTAAAAACGCAATTAAACTTCTGAAAGTTTGGTTGCATCAACGTGAGTTTGACGCTGGATTTCATGGACTAAATGGATTCATTGTATCATGTTATCTCATTTATTTGTTGAAAATCAAGAAATTATTTAACACAATGAGCTGTTATCAAATATTGAGAGTCTTTTGGAATCATTTTGGTCATTCACAACTAGACACAACTGGTATTTCGCTTTGTAATGAGAAAAATTTACCCAATCAGGTAATATGATTTCATATTTTGTTTATAAGTTTCTAATATTTTATTCTTTTTTTAGCCATCATTAGAAGATTTTCATGAATTTTATGATGTCGTTATGATTGATTCATCAGGTTATTGTAACATTCTTTCGCATTTATCAATCGATCTTTATAAAAGAATTCGCATCGAATGTTTAAATGCCATTGAAATATTGGATGATAAAACAGTCAATAATTTTCAGCAACTCTTTCTCACTTCTATTCCTTTTTACATTCAATATGACCACTTTTTATCAATCAAATGCGATAAAAATTTGCTAGAGCAACTCATTAATAGACGTGGAACTGATAATGACAAAATTAATTATCATAATTTGACTTATGCACATGCAAGAAAATTAATAATGAATGTGTTAAGGAGAGGCTTAGGCGAACGAGCAATCTCAATAGTTCCAGTGTCAATTAATGATGAAGAAAATTTCAATGTTGGAATTATTTTGCATCCAGAGCATGCAATGAATATCGTTGATAAAGGTCCGCAATCAAATCAACCAGAAGCAGAAGATTTTAGACAATTTTGGGGAAATAAATCAGAAATTCGTCGTTTTAAAGATGGCTCGATTACAGAGTCTGTTCTTTGGTGCACAGCGGATGTTCCAATTGGTGAAAAACGCTTAATTTGTAAGCAAATTGTATTGTTCTTATTAAAACAACATTTCAATATAAATACTGACAAGATTAATTACATTGCTGGCCAATTTGATATCACGATTCGAACAATCTTTAATGAGCTATCGGAAACTAATGAAGAACGTTCATTGGCTGCAATTCGTGCATTTGATGAACTCAGCAAGGAATTAAGAAACTTGAATGATCTTCCATTGGAAATCGTGAGTGTTCTTGGAGTTGATTCAACTTTTCGTTATACTGATGTCACACCACCACTAGAGAACGCGCTGGCGACAAAAAATGGCTTCGTTAACAAAGAATTGAAAGGAAAATTTCTAGCACAAAAAGTTTTAAATGGAGTAATTCAATTAACGGCAAGTGGAAAGTGGCCAGATGAAATCGACGCCATGCAAAGAATTAAAGCAGCCTTCTATAATGAAATTGCAAAAAAGACGCAAGCACAATATCCAACAACAATTATTCATGTCATGTCGGATTGCATTGAAGTCCTAAAGAATAAGTTTGTATTTAGACTGAGAATCGTGCATCCAAAGGAAATTGCATTGGCTAAAGAGGTAATATCGCCAACAAACAATCTTACAAAGTTGCATCGAGAAAATGAAGAAAGTTTGAAATTAGAGTATGAAAGCAAAGTGCTTCCGAAGTTAACGAGTTTTCTTCATGGTCTTCATCATAGATTCACAAGCTACGGACCGACAGTTGCAATAGCCAAACGATGGCTTTATTCGCAGTTAATTGATTCATTTCTTTGGCCCGATGAATGCACTGAACTTATTGTTGCTGAAATGTTTTTAAAAAATTTCCCTATGAAAGCCGCATTTCAACCACAAACTGGATTTATAAGGTAAATAAAACTCATTGAACTTTACATTTCTTATTAGTAAAATTTTTTTCCTTCCTCAGATTTCTTTATTTTCTCGCGAATTTTTCACCTGAAAACGACATGATTGTTGTGAATTTCAATGAAGAAATGGATGTCGATCAAATCAATGAACTCGAAACAAATTTCCGTAAAAATCGGAAAAATTTTCCACCACTTTTTATCGTTACATCGAGCGATTTGCCTCACCAATTTGGAATGTACAGCTCACGTGCACCATCGATAGAAATTTTGAAACGTGTTAGAATGCTTGCACAATTTTCCATTAAAATTCTATCTCAAGACTATGCAAAGCTGAATGAAAGCATTGTGGAAGATTTATTTACAGCGTCACTCGATGGGTATAATTTAGTGATCAATTTGAATGAAAAGTTTGTAAGAAAATCAGACATAGTCAAATATAAATTTGCAAATTTTAAAGCGATTCAGTACGAGAAGAAATCTCCAGCTGGTGCAGGAGTCGATTTTGTAGCATCATTTTTGAAAGAACTTCGTGAAGCTTTCAATGATATCGCTCTATTTTTCTACAATCCAATTTCGGGTAACAAAATTGCTATGCTATGGAAACCATCAATCAAGGAGAGCAAAAAGTTTGCAGCATCAAATGTCAACATGTGCAAGTTAGTAAATGAGAAATTGCATGTTAACATAGATGCAATATTGAATGACATCCATATTATAGGTAATGGAATTATTGATTCAATTGAAATTTGCCAATAAAAAATTTAAATGCACTAAAAATAAAATATTTTTATAAAAATTTAAAAATAATTGTTGATTATTTGCCCCTTAAACATATGCATCATTGAAAACATTTCTATCGCGATGAAATTTAAAATATTTGATAATATCTTGAAAACTCATTGAATTCGCATAAAATTCAATTCGAGGTCAATATTCAATTTGTAAATCGACAAAAAAAGTCTTATTGGATTTCAACTATGACACATTTGAAATTTATTGATGAGAGCGAGAGCAAAGCAGCTCAATATATTCTAGTACAATTCTAGCACACACAAACACATAAATCGACTCTCATCTCAATGTCAAACACGCAAAAGAGAGATTTTAATTTAAATTGTGAATTAAATTTGAAGAGAAATTGAAAAATATTAGATTAATTTTTGATTCTAGACTAAAAATTTCATCTGTCATTTCCGTTCGCAAGTAAAAACCACACGTTGAGCTATGCTTCGGAAAGAGAAGCAAGCAAATCTAGGAAACTGAAACATTGAGAAAATGTGAGAGCAACTTCAGTCATTCACAATACACATGCTCACAACTGAAAATGAGAGTAATATTCAAACAGTCAAACTGTGAATTGCACAAAGCACAGACGTACACAAAACATTTCGGGTGTTGTAAAGAAGGCCGCTTGAAAAAGGAAAAGAAGAGAGAGAAAAAAAAATTCATTCACTAAATTAGCGATTTTTAATAAACAAATCTAATCAATTGTGAAGTGTAAAGTGATGTAGAATAATCTAAATGTTGTGCTTACGAGACTGATTTAACTTTTTTCCTTACTCCCGTTTGCGAATGTCCGCGATGAGCGAGAAAAAAATTCGATTGAGCTACGTAAAAGAGATTCTCAAGAAAAAATTGATATAATGGCGGCGGAGATTTCGAGCATTTACGAGGTAAATATGAATGATATTTTTAATTGTAGCAATGTTAAATCGTATGATCGAGGTGTTACTCTAAGGATAAATAGTGAAACTTAACTTTTAATCAAAATTCTACTTGAAAATTAAATTTTTCTCTCGAATCGTCCATTAAGAGAAAAAAAAGTTTTCTAGATAGATTTTTTAATTCAAGAAAACGACACACGAAAGGCGATATAATCATTCTTTCTCTCTCTCTTGATAAAAAGGAAAGCAAAAGAGCAGAAAAAGGAATTTTTTTATTCATAAAATTTTATATAGCCTGATGAGAAAAAAAATTATATGTGTATATACTTGGAGGGAAAAATCAATATTCGTTTTTTTCGGAGCATTGTTTTTCTCACTTTCATGCTCACACACAACTTAAATACACACACAATGATAAGCGGCAACATTTGTACACAACACAGGATTTTTTTTTTCGTTTCTTTCTTCTTTTTGCTTTATTTGGGAAATCCATACAAACTGAAAGAGAAGAAAAAAATAAGAGAATGAGAGAGCGAGAGTCCTTGCTATTTTGTGACTTTTTGCTGCTATTGCTGCTGCTGCAGAGAGAGTAATGTTACTGCAAAAATATATATAATTTCTTGTGAATGGAATGGTTGAATAACATAGCAATCTGTTAATGTTTTTTTTTTTTCGGTGCTGCTGCTGCTTGTGGTAAGCAGCAGCAAGCAGGAGAGAGAGAGAGAAAGACGAGACCATGCGAGAGAAAAAAAGGGAAATAAAGTACAAGAACGTGAAAATAACGCAGAGAATTTTAAATGGTTTTTTAACACAAAAAAAAGAGCGAATGAAGGCAAGCAACTGTGGTGTGCACATGTATTGAAGCATAACAAGAAAAAAAAAGCGGGAGGGAGTGCGAAAAAGGGGCATAAAGCATAAATCCGTGTGGCGTTTGAAATAACAATAATCGAAAAAAAGGAAAGCCCTCTTACTTTGGTTTCATTTCATACTAGCAAAGGGTATAAATAACAAACAATGCACGATAATCTTTTTACCTGTACCCTTAATTTCTTAGTGATATTGCGATTACTATCAGATGAAAAATAATAAAGAAATTTCTTACACGCTCTTTCGCTTTTGACTAGCTAGCTCAATTCTTCTGTTAGGGAAGAAGCGCTCGAAGAGTATCGTAAAGAATAATAATATAACAACAACCATGCATAAGCACTTTTTGCTATACCACATATATTCAACCCTCCATTCTATTCTCACACATATTGGCAAGGAGGAAGATGAAGGCACTTGAACTTAAGATTTGTTACCTAAGCACATCTTTCTCTAGTATATATGTGTGTATTTGTGAAAGGTAATTGAGGTCGAATGTGAGTTATGTGAAAGAATTATAAATAATTATTGCCATTATCCTTTGCTTACTTTTTTCTTTCTTTTCGAATTGAGAGAAAAATCATTAGGAAAAGAAGAAGTAGAATGATCAATATTTGCTGTGTCTTTCTTTCTGTATTACATTAATTGAATTAACACTGGCACATGTAGTACTTAACCTACATTGTTGGAACACATTAAGAATTGTCTATAAATAGATCACAATCCCAACAATACATAGCACAATGCTTGTTGTTGCATGACAAGAAGAAATTGAAATTAATGCTCATATTAATAAATTAGCTTTACTGTCGCTCATTTAAAATTCAAATAATTAACAGAAGTTTACATTCGTGCAATTTTAAATGATTGTTATTTATATTCGTAAAAGAAAAATTCTCCATATCCTCACCTTAAGCTTCTTACTCATTCGTTCGTTACATATATCACCTTTTGTATCTGAAATTTAAATTAAAAGCGATCGTTATCTAAATGCAAAATCTTCTTACTTCTCACAAACATCCTTCCTTCCTTTCTTAGTGCTGTTGTCGCACAGCTTTGCTCGTTCACACGTACAAAGTAACACAAGTAGTGAAGTGAGTGTTGACAGTAAACTTGCACCTTCTTCCTTTCGTCTTTCTCAATTTCAAATTATTTTTCATCGTACGATTTTACTCTTGTGAACACTCTACAGATTTATTCTTATAGAAGTTGAAACGATATGGCACACACATGTACTAAAATTTATTTCCTTGATTCTTATTTTTTTTTTCTTCGCTCCATTTTTATGCTGTACACAATATATATTGTATATTTCCTTTCGATATTCTTTGATTTTTATGGGTCTATACGGTATTGCTTAACAAGAGAGAGAGAGAGAGAGAAAAAGCGAACAGCGGGCGGAAAAGAGGAGAATTGAGCGAGGTATGATGAAAAAAAACTGCTGCGTAACGCAAAAAAAGAGCGAAAAGAAATTCAACAGCAAGAAACATTGGAAAAATTACAATAAAAAAAAGAAAGAAAGAAAGAAAAGAATGCGAAGAATAGAATTTTCTATGTGTTTAAATGTTGCCTGCTTGTTTGCTTGCTTGCTACTTATGGGTTGCTCAATATAAATATGTATGAAAATTGAAAAATGTGAAAATACAAAAATGAGATTGGGAAATTCCTCGATATGTACATATTGAAAGATTTACTCGCAGCTTTTTGGTATGTTTAATCTATTATTTATACCGGAATTATGCAGCTACATGACTTTTCAATATCGAGAGCAAGGGAAAAATTTCTTTCATTTGTTGAAACAATCATTATCATGATCATCATTTACTTAGTTAATAATCTCTCTTATATTATTCTGGTAGACATTAATGAAAACTGACATTTGGAAGCATAAAATTTAATTTTTCACGAATGACAATTATGAGAATTGTGAAATGGAGTTAAATCTTTTTTTTTATTTTTGGGTAAATTGATGACATTTGTTTCACCTCCCTACACTCAATCTCGTTACGTCAACATTTGTAACATGACACAAATTTCATTTTTCATTTCTTAAGAAAAGTTTTATTTCTTATATACGATTTTTCTTCTCTTTCTTTTTTTTCAAATAATCACATATTTCATAAATTAATTCATAACATTTCTTTCACCATTGTCATTAAGACGAATATAAGAACTAAGAAATGTAAAAATATCGTAAACGAGCGTGAAAGAAAATTGTAATAATTTTCTTTATGATGAGGATAATTAAATTTTTAAACGCGAGGGTTTGGGAAGCAGAAAGAAAAAGAATTGTGTAGAAATTCATTAAATCCCTTACAATTTTTTACAAGAGATATTCAATTTTTGACTCTTTTTTTCCATTCGTTTTTCACACTATGACAATGAACAGAGTTGTTTTTACGAATCGACGAAATTGCACTGATTTTTTGCCAATTTGCTATAAAATTTTTCATTATGGGCAACTGGTCACTTTAAAAAATGGCAAAAAACTAATTTTTTGCAAAAAGAAGCGAAGAAAAAAGCGACAATGACCATTTCTCTGCTTTTCTTAGAAATAATTTTTTTGCAAAATTTTCTTTTGTGATTTATTCTACCAATAAACAGCTTTAAAAAAGTCATCAATGATTAAATTTGGTTCAGTCTATGAAAAGTTATGAAGTTTTAGAAGCAAAAGAAAATTTTGACAAAAAGTTACAACTCTGGTAATGAAAAAACAAGCAGAAATTTTTTCACAGTCGTCTTGCATGACTTGATATGAATTCCAAAGTAATCGTGATATGACAAAAAGAAGAAAGAAGAATAAGACAAAAATTTTATTGCCATAATTAAATTTTTTCCTTCACTCTCGCTTTTCACTTGATATAAAATGAGAGAAAAAATCTTTCTTGGAGTGAATATTGTTAAATTTAAAGAAATGAAAGCAAGAAGAGGCGTTAAAAAGAAAAAATTTTTGTCATCCATCTTTTTTTAGCCTCATGAAAATTTAATGTATGTATAACAAATGATTTTGTTCTTGCCTTGACATCATTGCCGCGTCATAGCTACAAATAAATAAAGATAGAGGAAAGATTAGAAATTGAAGCGCGTCGAACATAATAATGATAATTAAAAAGGGAAGAAAATTAAGTTGAGATTTGGAAAAGGGTTGAGATTATTGCTGATACTTTTAAAAAGAAAGATAATGGTTATTGTTGTGATATCGATAGAAATAAAGTGTCTAATGTTGTCAAATTCATAAAATACATCGAATAAGCGCGGGTGAAACTGTGAAAAAGGAAAATTAATGAGCTTTAAAAGAAATTATTCACTAACGACTCAATTTCTTTCAGTCAACGAGTGAACTTTGAAGTAAAAATGTTCCAAATGATGAAGAAGAAAAAAACAATTTTTTCAATCTATAAATCTAAATAAACTTCACTCTCTCACTTTTCCGTAAAAAGGGTCGTTGTTGTTGTCATTGATATTGCTGCAGGAGAAAAGTAAAAGTTTGGAAAATTGAAATTCACTCACAATACAAAGTCACGAAAAGCGAAACGAGAGTGAGATGCCATTTGTCATTAAGAAAAATGTACCGACCGAAAAAGTTCGCGTTTGCTCCCCTCTTTCTTGTTGTAGTCGCTTTTAGCCTTCGCACTGAAAGAATAAAAAGAATGAAAACACAAAAAGTATAATGTATATAACGATAACGTATGTAATATGAAGAGATTGCAGATTATTTCAATGCAGCAAGCAAGCAAGCAACCCTAACCGAACAACACGGAAATAAAAAAGAAAGTTCATAAACTTCTTTCATAACTCCACTTTTGCTTCGTACAACCCCTCATGGAACGCTCGCATAGCAATACAGCATTTGCAAAACATGCCAATAATAAAACATAAGAGAAAAAGAAAGGCATAAAGATTCCTTCAACTATTTTATGAAGTCACACATATTGTGTTATTATTGTCTCACCTCATACCATAAAACTCTTCCTTTCATTTTATCTAGCAGCAGCAGAAGCAGCAAAAATAATAATAATATTGAATATATGTGTGTCTCTAAATATCAGAACAAATGATAATTTAATTACTATGGAAATAGTCTGGGAATGTTTAATTTTTCTCTTATTGTATGCTATACGAAGAACAGAGTTCTTTGCACTTCATAAACCTCTCTTTCTACTCTCAATATAATTTCTTTTAATTAATTGGCATTTTAGTTGATTCACCTAGCACAATGACAAATAATTAAGTTGAATGTATCTAATTTGCAGAAGAGAAAGAGAATTGAATATAATTTTGCTTCTTATTATTATTGCTGATCAATTTTGTTTCAATTAATTGTATGTGTGTATGTGAAAGAGAATTGTTAGACCTTCATTCTGGTATTATTATGAGAGTAAAATTGGCCATCATTATATGTCTTCTTATCGCAAAAAAAAATAGTCAGTAAAATGATAACCTTTAGGCTATAACTTGCTGTTGAAATCTATCATCAGTTCCCATGAGAAATGATGCTGACGCCGAAACCCCTTGAAGCACTCTAAAAAAATTTTTTCACTTCTTCTTTATGATGTGAAACTTGAAAAAAGTTGGCAAAATGGAAAATAATTTGATGTTGAATTGACAACATGACAGCGGCTCATTATTCGCACAACTACTATTTGTCTCTCTCTCTCCTTCTTTTTATACATATATATTCTCATTCATTTGACATTTGATCCGATTGTGAAAAAGAGATAATAATAAAACAGAAGAGACGTAATATCTATAGTGTGACATGTATAAAATGCCAAAGAGAGAGTAAGAAAAGGGAAACAATAAATTTAAGGCATTTAGAAATTGTTGCAGAAAATTTTCTTCTTTAAAATGATTTATAAAGGAGTGAGTCAGTAACTGTATTTGGGTGCATCCGATAACTGCATAGATATATCTCACATGTTTGCCAACTCTATTGTTCTTCAATTCTTAAGTTATTTGCAAACAATAGAGTGTGCAACAAATATAATAGCCATTGCCTATTTAGACCATCTCTGGCAATTTAATCCTCACATTTGCATGCCATGTAGTCTTATTCTATGTGTATATTATCTGCTTTTCACACACAATTGTGTTACATGTTATTTCATCAAATTTACATGCTTTTCATCAATGCTTGTCTGTTTCTTGCTCTCTATTGTGTGTGAGAGATTTAAATTTTGTGGTTGTTTATTCATTGATTTTTGTTGTTTGTATCAAACATAAGAAAAGATAGAGATTTTGTGGCTTTATTGACATGCTTACGCTAAACTTATGCTATAATGATAAGGATAGAGATTGATGACAGAAGCTTAATTAGTTCTTGTGCAATCAACTTAAGTCTTTTATTAATTATTCGAGAGTTTGTTAACAAACAATTAAGACTGTTGTTTATTCATAAACAAAGAAATTATTGATTAAATTTTTTATACAGACAAAAAACTGTCTGTGTGGACATTTCCAAAAAAAAACAAAAAAAGAATTGTCTGTGAAATCAGGTGTTTCATAGACGCACACAAAAAGTTTCATTAAAATAGAAGTTTGCTTTCACACAATGTTGACAATGAAATGAACATGTGCTATGAACAGTAGAATAGTCTTTAATTCCAATGTTAAAACAGGCTTACAAACTACAGTCACTTTTGCCTATTTTCTTTTTTGCTCCTAAAATGCCTTTGCAGGAAGACTTGCTTTTTATGAATTAATTTATATATATATATATCAGCCACTCAAGTTAATACCATAATCCTCTTATCCTGCGCCCTTCCTTCCGCTCGCTTTCTCTCTCTTGTCTCTTTCCAATTCCTTGGAAAATAAAAAGAGGAAGCCGAGAGGAATTTATATAGATACATACAAACACTCTCTCGCAATCATAAAGTATAAAAGTGCCTGTAGATGGATATAAATTTCTGCGGCGATGGTTCTTACTGCTCTACCAATAAATTTCTATACATTCACATTTGTGTTATTAAATATAATGGGCAAGTCAAGCCTTTTATGTGCCATTATGAGCGTTAAGCACAGCACTTTTTCGCATATCCTCTTTCATTTACTCCTCTCTTATCATCCCTTTTCAATTTCTCTTTCTTTCTTTTACCCGCTGTCTCATGTGCAGTGAGAGTGAGATGATGTATGCTGGTAAGAAGAGGATTTTAGTTAGTAAGTAACGAGATAGAAAATTGTAAACATAAATAAACTTTCGTTGCCATCCTTTTATCGTCACATTCGTTGCTCAAGTGAGCAAAATTAGTGAGCCATAAATGAATGAAAGAATGGGCTTAGGTGTTTATGCTTATTAATTGGTTGACAACATGAAAGCAGTGATAATAATTAACAACAATATTTCTACATAATTTTTACGATTAAAGTCACTGCTGTTGCAGCATTGCTTTTCTCTTTCTCTCTATTAATTAATTAAAATTAATTTCTTCTGCTTCATGAAATTAGCCAGTAGAGAGTATTGTCCACTTGGGATGAAGTTTAATTTCCGAAAAAGAAATGTAAGCAAGTGCTCATTCTAACATGCTCAATTATACACACAATAGCAGCTGCTGTCTATTCTATAGGATTTATAAAGTGCATAAATGTGAATGCGCCTCATATTGTGGTAAAACAGACAACAAACAATTGCAGTGTGCAAAAAAGTACTTTTATTTAATCAAATGTAAATTGTTGTTTGCAATTGAATGAAAAAGAAGTGAAGCTTTTTTCACTAGAGAAAATTTGTCAAGGTTTTGCCACTAAAGTCTGTAGCTTTTTTGCATATTTTTGAAAAATCAATATTAACCAGATTTTTGACTTTTCTATAAATTCTTTTCAATTTTTTACTCTATATTCATTTTTTGGGATAAAAATATAGCACTTACTTTTGTTGTGTTGTGTATATGAAAACAATGGCAATATCATCTCCTGCTTGCCTGTTTGTTATTTCTGACGAGAGTGAAAAATAAAATACAATTCAGTGTGTGTGTTTGTCGCTCATACTCAATCTCACTGCTGCTATCTATTTGCAATTGTTTTATTCAAGAGCGCGCGCCTTTATGTGTATACAAGTGAAACAAGGCGATGTTTATTTCACATGCAAAAGAGAAAATCATGGAATGAAATTTACATACAATTGATTCGGAAAGTCATTGAACAATTTTAGAATTTGTTCATGATGCGTGCAATTTTCCTCTCTTTCTATTCTTTATCATACGGTGGTGAACATTGTTACCTCTTTCCTACACTCGTCGAATTGCATAAAATTGAATGAATATTTTTCACCATCCAGCTGTTTATCTGTTTGCAATTCGATTTTCTTTCTCCTCCTCATTTCTCTTTCTATTTACATACAACGATTGTTGACGATGACGATGAAAAGCGGGTAAAAAAATAAAATTTGTAAAAATAAAAACTTTTCTCTCTTTGTTGATGCTTGAAAATATTTTCATAGCTAACAGGGATGGATTGAAGCTCATTTTATGATATACACCATGAGTTAAGAAAAATAATAGCAATTTAACACAAATAAAAGTAACGGCAACTCCTTGAGTGTGCTCCTTTCTCTATTTAATGTCATTTACGTTCACCGCACAATTTTGTGTTCGAGTTAGCGAAAGATCTAGGAAAAATAATATCAAAGTCAAACAATGACGACTTTTTTTCTTCTTTTTGCGGGAAAATATTCTGTAACCAACTGTGACGCCCTCGCGATATACATATTTACGAATGAGTTGAGAAGCCACACAAACATTTCGTTTCTTCTGTATAAATATTTGAATTTATGCCTTGATAACATTGCGTTTGTTTACAATCGTAAAAAGATATTAATCATTTTGGAGAAAAAAGAAGCTTCCTACTTAGTGCTTGTTGTCGCCATGTATGGTGAGGATTTAATTTTTTCATCATTCGTTTACAGAACATTTACTTATTGAATGCTATACAACATTTGAATAATAGAAAAGTATTCAATTTCAAATTGCTACAGATTTATTCAAAAAAATAAGAGAAAAGAGCGAAATGTCAGAAACAAACGCGATATCTTCCGTTTGCTGCTGTGCGAAAATTTAGTATGGCAATAAGACATTTTACGTCATAGAGCTGTTCTCTACAGAGCTTGAGAATGCATTTGATATGAAAAGAAAGAAGAATGAATAGTATGGAATTCGATTGTGCTTTTTTACACTACTAAAACGATAAAGTCACATTTCTAGCTTGTGATTGTCATTTTCTCCTTTGTGCAAAACTCAAATTGACACGAGAACAGATTAAAATTGAGCAAATTTACTATTTTATTCTTTCACAAAAACATTTCTCTCTCAATTCAATTTCAGTGCAACGCGATCTGTACATTTCGTGACAATTTCAATCAACTTTAACTGCTGATCGTCGTTGTGCTACCAAAAATTCCAAGAAAACATTTCGTGACTTGTGCACGCTCCAGACATGCTTAAAAAAAATCAAAAAATAAGGAATTTCACCTTTGTCAAATTTATCTTTTCAATAAAGCAACAGCAGCAGCATTAATATTAATATTTGAAATAAATTCCCCAGACCCAAAAACTAAATCATCTTCATTCGTCTGCGAAAACCAAATGTTATCGCAAACAATCTGAAAAAGATTCACTATTGAGAGAAAACTGCTTTTTATTGAAATTCAAACTGCATAATAATCTCTGCTCTGTCATATCTACTTAACAATTTGGCATTGCACAAATCTTTCTTGGTGAAGTAAAAAGCAGAGAGTTAGTGGCAGCAAAAAAAGGAAGAAAATTTCTGCGAGAATAAATTCGAAATGAGGAATTGCTGTGTGTGTGTGTTTCTCTTTTACAATAGCAATAGGAATGTGAAGTGAAAAAGAAGAAATGCAAATTCATGACATCATCATAGCAAGGATCTACATACAATCTACTACAATTCCACTTGACATAACACACACAAAAAAACGACGACAACGAGAGAATAAAGTTGAGATGATATATATAAACCTCGGAGCAACAATTCTCTATTGCTTGCTTTTTTTTGTTAAATTGCAATTTCTTTCACTAGTGCAGCAGCACCAGATTTAGTAGCAGAAGTTTTGCTTGAAGAATGTCATTATTTTATATCAAGAGCATCGTAGTTTCCCTCAGAGTTGTTACAGGCGAATTTTTTAAGTTCGCCTGTTTTGCTTTAATATTAATGCTTTGGGAAATCAAAGTATCGAGTGGACAATAACTTTTTTGTATCTTATTCTACATAACTTCACCTTTAAAACAAGGGTAGTTTGAAATTTTTTGGTTGAGTCTTAACTGAGTTATGTAATTTTAAATGTTCGCCTGTCAGAAAACAGGCGAAAAATTAAAAAATTCGTGCAGGCGAACATTAAAATTGACATAACTCAGCTAAGACTCAACCAAAAAATTTCAAACTACCCTTGTTTTAAAGGTAAAGTTATGTAGAATAAGATACAAAAAAGTTTTTGTCCATTCG
>JACWBX010002264.1:0-17047 GCA_014622435.1 Polypedilum pembai | reverse complement strand
TCTCTGTTAATTTATTAATATGGAAATTCTATATGGAAAAATATTAAATAAAACTCACAATTTTATCAGGCCCAATAACTGTCAATTTAAATTTCTTAACAACTTCTGGCACATCAGGTTTTGTAATGAAATAACTAATTTCACTTTGCGCGCCAGTTTTTTCAGTAGCCAATGTGTAAGCTTTGACATAATAAGCATATTGTGTATATGGTTCTAATTTTGTCAATGGTTGTGAAACTATTTTATTATTTCTAAAATCATTGACATCTTCAACATTCCAACCATCATCTCCACAAGCATCACGTCCATCCCATTGTGTGACATTAGCATAAGGAGCAGCAATATAATAGACAACATAGTTCAAAAGTGATCGTTCATCTTCTAGCTTTAATGAATTCCAAGTTAGGAGCGCAGCTTGAGGAAAAATTTGCTCAACTGTTACATTAAGCGGTGTGAGATTGCAAGGTGTTTTATCACCATTTGATATTTTTGCTGTCTCATAATTTTCAATCATTTGTGATGAATTAAGTCCTTGACTTGCACTTCTATTAGCCAATTGTTCAATTTTATAAAAACAAAGTTTTGGATTGAAATGAAAGAAAAGTTTTCCACGAACTATTTCAATTGGATTTTCCCATAATTCTTGTAAATTTTGATTTTCCCAAACCATGATAGCATTGCGTCCTCCTTCAAGAGTATTACCATGAATTTTACGAAGATTTTTAAGAAATGACATTGAAAGAATTGCATGAGATCGAGCAATTTTCAAATATCCTTTGATTTCTTGAATATCAGAAAGTGAAGTTTCAAGTTCTTTGACAATATTTCTTCCCGATTCGGGACTTTTTGTAATTCCACGAATTTGAATTTCGAGCGGACCTTCAATGATATTGCAACCTTTCAAAGCTTGTGCTGATTCAATTGAATCAACAAGTTTTCCAAATCTGCATTCTTTTAGACATGGTCCATGGCATTTTTCACATGTCACTTTTCTACCAGAATTTACTTTTCTATAATTTGTTGGACAATCTTTACGGCATTCATTAATAAAAGGAATAAAAGTTGATTCTGAATCTTTAAGAACGTTTTCTGTGTTGAGATCGTAACATTGGTCTTTGGTGAGGCATCGTCGGTCGAGGTACTAAATCAAAATAAATTTTTAAAATTTTCCTTATGAAGCTGTTTGTATTAAAATTTTTAAAAAATTTACTTACGGAAAATGTTCCATTTGGGCATTTGTCTAAGCATTCAATATTTGGATATGTTCCATAAGCAAATTTTCTACAAGCAAAACAAGCTTTTGGGTTGTTATCTTCGCATCCTCCCATGCAGCTATGATCGCAACAGGTATGAAGATTTGGTGAACAGTAAGTCATTTCACCCTTTGGAGCTATTTGTTGGCAATGTGAACATGTTCTTTGGCAGTGCTCGATATTCCAGCAATATGTATTTTTTCCATCAATTGATTTTGGACATTTTTCATTTTGGCAATTCGGACAATGTGCTGGCAATCGGTTTTTCTGTTGATTGTTGAAATACAAAATTAATTAAAATGAATATTTTTAATTAGTAAAATTTTTGTAACAAAACAAAGGAATGAAATTTTTCACGATATTTTAAATAAAAATTCTTGTCTTAAATATTTAAATTAATTAAATGTTTTTAAACTTAAAATGACAAAAGATTAATTTTTGTTTGAATATTCTTATGATTTTTCGCTAAAGGATTTCATATGAGTTGAAAGATAATGATTAGAAGAATTGTTGAAAACTAAATTTTATGTAAAATTCAAGCAAAATAAAGCTTCATAAAGTATATCTATCAAATATTTTTAACAATTCCCGCTTAGATGTAAAAAATAAGGAGAAAACTTGTCGCTTAGAGAGCGAGTTATTATTTGTAACTGCTATGATAGTTTAAATTAGATTTTAAATTTGGTTATCTCAGATCAATTATAAAAGGCGAGTCCGAGCGCGATTCTAGTTCTTTTACCTCTCAACTATCAGACTAGAAAAACGATTGTTTTAAAAAGAGTAAAGCTCTTTCATTGAACTTTAAATAAACTTTGATAGAACTCTTAAATAAAATCGTCTTGTTATTTCATCAAGTTGATATTAATAAAGTCATATTTCAGTTACAAAAACTACTTAAAAGATCATCAAAAAAGAAGGAAATTGAAAGAAAAGTTTTTCCTTCAAAGTTAATTTTCCTTTTGTGAAAGCTCTTTGATTTTCAAAAGATTTTAATTTTATCAAATAACTTACCTCAATATAAGGATCTTCATACTGTATGATAATATTTTTCCAATTTATCGACTTTGAAAAGCACATTAGTTCATTTTTCTCAATTCTTACATTTCCTCTTTCAATTGCCATTAAATTTTTCAATCCAATTTCTTCCAAATGAATCATTTCATAAATTACAAGTGAATAATCTTTAAACAAATCTCGTCCACGAATGACAGAAAGATTTGGAAAAAGTTGATTGAGACTTTTAAAACCGCCAATTCGATAGAGCATGATAAAGCCTGTAACTTCAACAAGTTCAGGAAAAGTTATGTTTGTAACATTTTTATGTGTGATTTCATCGATTAAAAGAATTGTAATTGAGCCTTCAACCACTCGACATCCTGTCAAATTGTGAATTTTTTCTATATCAAAACGCACGTCAATGGATTTGCAAACTAAAAAATGGAAAAAATTTAAAATATTTTTATAAAATTTAAAATTTTTTTTCTCTTACTTCCATCTTTAGGCAAAATCATTGGTGTTGGTGGAGCTTTTGAAAAATTTTCAATATCTCGTTTTAATCGCAAGTCTTCAGCAGTTACAATCGTTATAGTAGTTAAAAATAAAAATGTGCACAATAGAAGAATTTTCATATTTACATGTCGCTTATCACTAAATTTACACCTTAGACTAAAATAATTATCTCTATTCACTGACAATGGACATGTTTCATAATTTATTGTGCATTCATCAGGTGGTTTTTTTCTTTTGAAATATCCACGTAATAATCGATTTGTTTGTGTTTTATTTTTGATGATTTTCTGCATTTTTATTTTTGTTTTAATTTGTAACTATCTCTTCATTAAATTTTCACCTAAAAATAAAGAGTAAATTAAAATTTTCATATTTTTAATACTTTGAATGATATTTAGACATATTTCATAAAGCATACAAGTTCTCATATATACAAGTAGTGGATACTTAAATGATTTAATTTGAATTTAAAATAAATCAAATTGACTTCATATAGTTATTTTCGTGAGTTTTAAAGTGAAACAAAATTCTTAAAACTATTAATCGTCTTTTAAAATGAAGAATTTTAATTTTTCTAAGGTGTAGAAATTAAGAAATTAATGAGATGATTGGAAATATTTGAAAATATTAGAAATAATTTTTTCGGTGATAATCAAAGATTTGATAGATAATTGCAAATAATCAGAAATATTTGGAGATAAAGAAAGATAAAGAGAGATTTAAAGATATTTTTCAAAACATCTGATTAGTTTTCACCCCTTGAATTTTTCAGAAAAGTTAAAATGAGATCAAGTTATTTGAATCTTTAGTTAACTTAAATTTCTGAACAAAACAGCTGTGTTGACTGTATATAGTCTAATTACAGTCCGCCGTCTATATATAAATTTGCTTAGAAAGCAGATTTTGCGGTGGATTTTATATACAAAATTTTTGACAAAATCTGCAGTTAAGAAATTAAACTTAACTGTAAACGCAAAGAAATATTTTTAAATACGCTATTTTCGAATAATTTTTTAATAATTTTGATGGTGAAAGCAAAAAATTTTTGTACTTATTTTGAACTGTATGATTTGTCACTTTACATTGAATTTTTACTAAACATTTTATTTCGATTATTTTATTTAAATGTTTTCTTACAAAAACTTATTTTAATTAAATTAAATGAAAAATTTAAGAGTTTATTACTTGAACAGTATTAACAACTAATTTAAATTTTAACATTTGAAAAAATTTATAAAAATTTATTTTAAATCCAATAATTTATTTTATTTCACAAAAATCAAAAATTCACCACATATCAAAAAGAAAACAAAAACAGAGAGAAAATTGTCATTGTATTTGAGCGTGAGAGAAGTTTTTGAATGTATTAGTGCTGTCTGGCTTTAATAATACTTGTATTAGGTATTTTATGAATGAAATCTTTTTGTATCATAAACCTTTTACAAATATATAATTTTTCAATCATCTCGAGTTGTTTATACAAATAACTTTTTTCAAAAAGTAAGAAGAAATGAAAATTTTCTTATTTATTTCAAAAAAGAGGAAATTTTTGAAAAATAAAAATATTTTGCTATATATTTTATAGAATCTTTTTCAATAAATTCGAATTAAATTTTTAAAATATTGCATCAAAAAATTTATTTATGAATAAATTTAAAATGACAATATAACTTCAACACTTTCATTGTATTGTCATTGTAAATATGCAAGTTCATTGAACGAAAACAAAAATAAACTTTTTTGCATTATAAATTTTCGCGCCATTACTAATACACAAAAAATGTGAAAATGAAAGAGAAAAAAATTGCATTTGGCTTTGTTTTTGTATTTTGTTTTCTGAATAATTTTACTTTTATAATTTACATATTTCTTTAATACTTTTTTTGATGTTATTTAAAAATAGTGAAAATTTAATTTTTTTTAAATTAAATAAGAGAAAATTTTCACAGTTTTAAATTTATTTTACTAAAAATTTAAATTTAAACATTAGCAAAAAAAGAAAAAAAAGAAAATGTTTTGATTCTGCACTTGTTTTCTAAATGTGTTTGTATCTTTTATTTTGTAACAATATTTATGACGTATAAGACCGAAAAACTTTTACGTCAATGTTTACAAAAATATTTTTTGTTCTAGTGTGCGAAAAAGAGAGTAGTGATAGAGATTGTAATTTGTTTTTGTAATAAAAACATTGTGAAAATTTCACATGTAAGATTTTGATTGATAAAAATTTCAATTTTTATTCTTTATGGATTTTAAACATTTTTTTCCAGTTTATTAAGCAACAAGAAAGTAAAATAAAGAAAATAATAACAAAACAACATGCGGTGTGTGGAATTTGTTTTATATGACTCATGAAATTTCTTTATAATTTAAAATTTTTCATCTTAAGTCATCAATTTTATTTATTTTTCGTTTTCATATTAAATTTTATCACATAACAATTTATCACAACACTGTTAATCACTTCTGTCTTAATCATTTGTTTTTGTTTTGAAAATTTTATTTTTATTTCAAAAACTTTTTCAATTCGTAATTTTTACAAATTTTTCACATTATTTTACCTCAATTTTATATGCAAAAGATCATTAAACAATTTGATTTTTGAACTTAAACAAAACTAAATAATTTTGAAGAGCATTTTCCGAAATATGAATTATTTTAAAATACACTTCGCGATTTGAATCTTTTTTCTTCTTTTTACGTCGCGAAGATGAGTTGCTCAATTTTTGAGCGCAATTTTGAATTTTTTCATGCCCAACGTATAAAATTTTTTTACTGAACAAGAGGCAAATGAAAATTTTAATTAAATTTCAAACAAATTTAATAAAAAATGATTTTAATGTGAATATTTTTTATTTTAATTAAATTTCGAAGCCAAATTAAAAATGCTTTTTAAAAAAATTAATAAAAGTTTTGAAAATTTTTTAAATTTTGAAAAAGCATGAAAAGTTCTTCAGAAAATTAAAGAATTAATTGAAATTAATTAAATAGAAATTTTGGTTTAAGTTTTTATTTTTATACTTCAATTTTATTAATTAAAATTAAAATTAATTTTTCATTATTCATACATAAAAGACTATTTTTTCACAACAAATCATATGTAGCTGACTATTAAAATCTTCTAATTATTAGAAAAGTATATAACTATAAACCGCTATTCTAACATCACAAACAATCAGGCAACATTAATTAAATGTATTTTGATCTAACTCAGTTTTATAATGAAAGATAACTCTGAGCAAATCAAAGCAAGTTTTTCAAAAGCAATCAGAGACTAAAGTAGCGAAAATCTGCAGTAGAAAACAGTCAAAAGCTAAAAAGTAAATTTTATTTTTACAAATCTGGTTTCATACAATATTTCAAAGCTTTTATGCTAATTCTTTTTCGTTATCAAAAGTTTTTCTTGACTGCTTTCGAGTCAATGACTTTCTTGAAACAGTTCTATAAATATTTAATTCAAACAGAAACAAATTACTATTTTTATTTAAAATAAATATTTTCTTGGAACAATTTTGTCCTTAGATATAAGAATTAAAGGACTAGATATAAAATGACGTCTTATTTTTTATTTAAGTTTTTACAGAAAATATTAAGTCATTCATTTATTTTTATTTTACTTCTGTCTTGAGTTTCTGTGGGTGTTTTAGGTTTTTCTTTATTTTTTTTTTCTAAGAAATGATGCTATAATTTTCCTTTCCTTTCTTCATTCATCATTCATGTTTCACATTCAGTTTTCATGTTAATTTTTGAAAATAATTTTAAATATTTGAATGAACATTACTAAAAATTTCATAGGGTAAAAAATGATTGAAAAACACTCCTTGTATATAAATTTTTTATTTTATTTCAAATAATGGCAACTAAATGACAAATAAATCTTAATTTCAAAATAAATATGGCATGATGAGTTTTAATTATCAATTAAATGAGGAACTAAAATTACTTCGTTATAAATTTCAATCTTTCTTTGGCTTCAGAATTTTCTTTATGGAGATTCTTAAATTGACATTTTTTTTTAAAAAAAATTTTAATGTCATAAACAAAGTTAGTAAAAATCAAATTATTTAAATAAAACCAATACAGACTTTGCAGTTTTAAAAAGTTTTGATAAATGAAAATTTTTCACTTAAGTTTATCAACTATGCTATTAATTTTTTCCCAAATTCTTCTTCCTTTTGGATCTGTTTCAAATAAACTTCTTATCATGTAAACTTGAATCAATCCAACAACAATCATTAAAGTTACAATGAAAAAACTAAACCAATTAACTCGACTACAATTTAACTCTGCTAAATTTCGATCTCTTGCTTCAAAACTTCTCAGCATGTCCTGTAATTGTCTTGCTTTGTTGATTTTTGTTTTCACATTGTGAATAATATCTTGAATGTCCTGAACTTTCATTTCATAAAATTCTTCAGGCGATAGCCCTTCTAAATCGGAAATCACATCATTTTCATCAACTGAATTATTTGGATCTTCAATTATAAGCTCAAAAAAGACAGTTTTAGCATTAAAATGACTGATTGTGTTGTCAAAACAAAACATATAGTCAGCTTCAGGATGTGGCTTATCAAATCGATGAATATTGTCAGATTTTTTATGATCAGCAAAAATCACTCGATTATTTACAGAAAGTTCAAAGTTTATATCGAGATCACCTTGTCCTCCATCAATTACCTAAAATTTAAATTTGTTTATTGAAAATTTAATTTTTATTATAAATTACTCACCTGATACTCAATATCAATGATGAAGTTCTCAGGAACCCGCTCATAAAAGCATTCTTTTTCCTTAGCATTAACAACAATTGTCATTTCTTTATCTAAACATTCAATCAAATTGAGATTCATTGATATGAGAATGAAAATTGTCAATAATATCAATTGCTTCATTTTTATTCTTTAAATTTCTAGACAAAAAATATGAGTTACAGATGTTTAGTTTACAACAATGTAAACTGTTAATAAACTACACTAAAATTATGAGAAAAAGACTAAATAGAGTGTGAAAAAATAAATTGAAAAAATCGGTAAATTTTTTTGTGCTTATTTTATTGCGTTTATAAATAGAAGCGGTAAAAGATGCAAGAAAAATGATGCAAAGAAATAATCTGTAAGAATTTATTTATTAAAATTTTTAAATGATATTTCAAATGTCAGCAGATAAAAGTTTTAAAAAGTTAAATGAAATAAAATTTAGAACTTAAAAATTTTTAAAATTTGATAATAAATTAAAATTTTAATAGAAAATTCTTTAAATTAAATTTTCCTATCATTGAAGGGGCTTTGAACTTTTCTGCATTATTTAATCAATTAGCCTCAATTTAACAGCAGAGAAAAAAAATAATTTTCATTTATTAAAATAATTTTTAAGTTTAATTAAATCAAATTCGATCAAAATAATGACGTTATATCATTTTGGTAATGTTGCTGCTTTAGCTGTGCTGCCAATTTACTTTCTATATAAATTTAGTGGATTGTAAGTTTAAAATGTCTTGTGATTTGAGAAATTTTGTTGTCTAAAGAGTTTTCAATGATTGAGAATTTATTGTAGAAATTCCAAAGTTCTTTTTAATTTATTTCAATGCTGCTCTATTGGTTATTGTGATAAATAATATATTTCAATTAGAATTAAAACTTTTACGAGACTTCAATAATTTAAACAATCACTTTGTGTCAAACTTCAATCATATACAATAATAAGAATAATGACCTTTACAGTAATATCACTATTATGATAAAATTTATAAGTAGCAGAAGAATTTCAAAAAAGTAACTTTTTAAAGTTTCCTTTTGTTCTACCAAAAAGTCTGAAAAATTAACAAAATAATTTTGGAAGATTCACAAAAAGATTTTGAGATATAACTTTTACTCTGTTTTACTATTAAGAGTTGTTTCGCCTTAAACCATTTTTCATAATAAATTGAGGTTTTTAATTTTTTAAAATTTCATTTTAGATCTGAATACGGCATGACAAAATGCGTTCATGCTGGATTAATTTATATTTTCACACAACTTTGTAAGATGCTTGTTTTAACATTCTTTCCTGAGACTGCTGGCAATGATCCAGTTGCATTTAGTTTCTTAGGAGTAAGTATAAGGGAATACTTGTAAACAGAGTTGAAAAGTTACCAAATAACTGTGGCTTCGAAGCTGTCTTTCAACACTTTTTGAAAATATTAAATGTTTTATAATTTCTTGCTTTTTTCAGGAAAGTTTAAGATGTTCCGCTGATCTTCTTGATTTTATTGGTCTTTCATTTGTTCTTTCTAAAATTCCTGGAAAAGGTCACAGGTAAAATATTTTTTATATACTAAATTTTTAAACAATTCTGCTCTAGTAGCCAGCAGTCAAAAGTTACTATTGAAAGTAGTCAAAAGCTAAAAAGTTGTTTCTACTTTTACAACACTGTTATTGAATTGTCTTTTATTAACTTCAGAATTTCAATAAATATTTCTTTTAATTTATTTGTAGTAAACTTCTCACAGCAGCAGTTGGATGGTCAACAGCTGAAATAATTCTCTCAAAAGGTCTCACATTATGGAAAGCACGTGGAGCAGAATTTTCATGGATTTACACACAAAAATCGCTCGAGTCAAATATTTTATTAGTCATTACAATTGCTGTCACAACACTTCTTTGGCTTTTCTCAAGACATGATCTCAATAAGAAAATGATGACAATTGTGACTTTTCTCTTATTCGCAATTGCTTTCCGAAATGTCTGGCTTGATGGAATTTTGTATGCTATGAATGTAGGTGCGTGGTCAGCATTAGCTGTTAAAGGACTTGTTGCAATATTTGGATTTGGATTGCCAACTTTATACATCTACAGTAGCATGGCACAATCAATTGGAATTTAAAATTAATTAAAATTTTCGATTTTTGGAAATGAAGTAGAGAAATAAAAATAAGAAAGAAAATTAATTTTTTTTATCAAAATTCATTCTTTATTAAAAACCATCACCTAAAAAATATTATAAAAATTTAAAGTTTTGATTTTCCATCAATTAACAAAACTTTTTCTTCAATTAAATTTTTCATTTCATTTTTATTCACACCAATTTCTTTTAAAATTTCTTCAGCAACTTCAAAAGTAGCTGAAGTTATTCCAACTCCATGTTGTGTTTTCCCAGGTGTTCGACTCAAGATTGGTGCTGGATTTGGAACATTTACACCATCGATATTTTTAAAAACTTGTCTTTCTTTGTTATGTGGATGCTCATTTGCTTCATTCCATTCAACTACTGGTGTCACACATGCATCGAGACCATCAAAAATTTTACACCATTCCGCTTGAGTTTTGTTTTTAAAAATTTCAGTAAAAATTTTCTTATTTTCATCAAAATTTGTAAATTGCGGGACTTTTTCGTCACTCAACTCCAAACCTTTCAATAATTCTGCATAAAACTGTGGCTCAAGTGCACCAACAGCCATAAACTTTCCATCTTTAGTTTCATAAGTTTCATAGAAATGTGCTCCACCATCAAGTGCATTTTCACCTCTGGGATTACCCCAAACTGGCAAATCTCGTGATCTAAAAAGCCAACTGGCAACATAAGCACTTCCATCGACCATTGCACTGTCAACAATTTGACCCAATCCTGAACGATTTCTTTCTAATAAAGCTACACAAATGCCGAGAGCACAAAGCAGACCACCACCAGCAAAGTCAGCTGCAAAATTTATTGGTGCAAAAGGTTTTTCGCCTTTTCTACCAAGCATGCTGAGAACGCCACTGATTGCTAAATAATTAATGTCATGACCTGCACGTTTTGCATAAATTCCTCGACCATCAGCACCAAAACCAGTTAAACGAGCATAAATTAATTTTGGATTGTCTTTCATTAGCACTTGTGGACCAAGTCCAAGTTTTTCCATCACACCAGGTCGAAAAGGTTCAATAATTACATCCGAAGATTTGCAAATTGTACGAACAATTTCTACTGCTTTTGGTTTCTTAAGATTGAGAGCGATTGTTCTTTTTCCACCTTGAAGAACATCGAAAGAATTTTGTGGTGTCTGAAATGATTAAAAAAAGATTTTAGAATTTTAATTAATTTATTTTATTTTTATATACTTTATCAATTCTTATAACTTGAGCTCCAAAATCAGCAAAAATCATTCCACACATTGGAACTGGTGCTAAACCAGCCATTTCAATAACTTTAAGTCCTTTCAAAGCCATTTTAATTAAATTCTTTTATTATAGTAAAATTTCAATTACAAATCTTGTAAAATTGATATCAACAACCTTTGGACTGAACCGCTTAAAACATAAACTGATAAACTTTAATCATAACTATTCATTGCTTTCTTAACGACATTTTATTTCTTAAATTGAAGTAAGAAAACCTTTTTAATTTTAAATTATTCAAAAATAACTTTTATCCTAGCAGAAATTTAAAAAAATTTACTTAAGAAATTAATCTTCTTTTAATGTTTTTGTTTACAATTTTTAATGTTTCAAAACATTCAATAAACATTGAAACTTAATAAAACATCAGTCTTAAAAGTCATTCTGATAAGAAGATTTTGTTTTTAATTTCATTAGATAACAATTTAATTATATACTGAATGTCACTTAAAAAGCGAGTTGATTGTAACATCTATAATGATTTAAATTAAATCATAAGTTTTGAAATTCCAAATCGACCATAAAAGGCGATCCTAAACTCAATATGAGTCTTTTCCGCGCTCATCTAGCAGACTAGAAGATTAATTGCTTTTAAAAAGAATCTCCGAGTCGAAATTCTTTCATTGAACTATAAACTTAAGAACTCTTTAAGAGAGTCGTCTTTTTACTTTTTATCGAGTTCAAATTAATTAAGTTCTATTTCAACCACAAATGACCAATTCCTTGAACAAAAATTGCTTTAGTTTTGATTGGTAAATTTAAAAAACATTAAAATTCGAATTTTTCATACAAATTTCTTTTTATTTTCTAGATTGTTTTGCTTTTATTTTATTTTTAAATATATGAACGCTTAAAATTATATCAAAACAAAATCATCAAAAAAATTGATATATAAAAAGTAAATAAAGAATTACTAAATATAAATTAATATCTTATTCTTCTCCTCATTTTTTGCAAATATATTTTATATTAAATGTCAAACCAATTAAAAATTTTGCAAACTTCAATGATCCATAAGATTATCATGACTATTAAAAATATTTATTTGCCTTCAAATAGTATAAAAACAAGACTGAAATTCAATTTTATTATTAGTTCTTCAACAGTTGTCTTTTAAAAATCTACAAAAATGAAATTCTTAAGTGCAATTTTAATTGTGATTGTCTCAGCCGCAATGGTTAAAAGTATTGATCCTGAAGAAAAGAAGAAAATGATGATGGAAGCTGTTACAGCATGTAAAGCTTCTACTGGAGCAAGTGACGATGATGTTGCAAATTTTATGATGCACAAAAGTCAAGAAACTAAAGAAGGAATATGCATGATCAATTGCTTTTTTGAAACTATGGGAATGGTAAGTTTGAGAAAATTTTAATAAATTTTTGTAAGTTAATGTTTCTAATTTAGGTAAAAGATGGAAAAATTAATAAAGAAAAAATAACTGCTTGGGCAAAATCAATAGGTACAGCTGATGATTTGGTTCAAAAAGTTTTAGCTGAATGTGAAGGAGTAAGCGATCCTAATCCATGTGAAAATGGCATGAAAATTGGATTTTGCTTAAAAGAAAATGCTAAAAAATACAATTTTAATATGCAACAATAACTTTGATTTCTGATTGCAAATGATTTTTCAACTCCATTTTTATTGTATAATAAAGAATTTTACACTATTGCAGCAAAAAGAAAATATTTGTCTTTTTAATATTTCAGAATATAAACTTATTTGGTTATTCTTGAAAGATCATAAAAAAAAATAACTTGCGTAAAACATTTCAAAATAACATGTAACAAGTTATTTCTTTTTGTGAAAGATTCAATTTATGTAAACTTTAATTTTGTCCTTTACTATTTCTATTTGTGTTTCTGTATAATAAATTTCTGACAATCTTTAAAAACATCAAATTGTTAAAAAAAATTTCTAAAACATTCGCGAATGCATTTTATTTAGTAAAATTATTTTAATGCTTCAGATTTCATTTTAAATTTATTACCAATACAATAAATATCCTAATATTTTAAAAGTTTATATCTAAATTCAGTCGAGTTAGCATATAATTTTTTAGTCAACTTCGGGCTTTGATTTTAATCTTGAAATAAAAAATGATTAAAGGTTAGTTCTGACTGAAATTTTAAAAGTTGTTACAAAATTTCTTTTAAAACTTATTTAATCTATGAATTTTAAATTATTTACATTTATCCAAGATAAGGTCAGATCAAAAAATAAATTTCATTTTTCAAGTTTGCCTACTGACAGTGAAAAAGTTAAAGCACAAGCTTCTATTAGAAAGTTTTCATAAAACTGATCGAAACCAAATATGGCGGCTTACGTATTTCAACCGAAAGTTACACTTTTAGTCACCTGCAATTCTGTATAAAAACACTATATGGCCAGTCAATATGCAACGGTATGGTATTTCGAGAAGTTCTTCTATGATACAAATTTCATGATTAGAAGCAATAGAATAGTCTAGAGTTGTTAAACTACTGGTCCGTAGCCAGCAGCTGAAATCTATTGAAACCACTGGCTACTTTTTGAAAAGTAGCTTTTGACTACAGTGACAAAAATTTACTGTAGAAAGTAGTAACACAGACAACAAAAGCAACACAGTAAATTCTACTTATACAACTATTTAGTAGTGTTTTTTAAGATAAACCGTTTCGATAAGAACTAATTTGGAATTAATTAGGACAGATAGACGGACAAATGGGAAAAGTGTGGACAATTGCGATTAAGAAAAATGCGTAAAATTCTTTTCTTTTAATAATATTTTTATGGAATTTTTCAATATTTTATTGTTTATATATTATGTGCAAAAATATATTTTATGAATGTCAAAACAATTATTAATTTTGCGAAACTCATCGATCCATAAAGTTATCGTGACTATCTAAAAAAATTTATTTTTCTTCAAATGATATAAAAATAACTTCAAACTACTCTAACTTTATTAGTTCTTCAACAGTTGTCTTTTAAAAATCTACAAAAATGAAATTCTTAAGTGTAGTTTTAATTGTGATTGTCTCAGTTGCAATGGTTAAAAGTATTGATCCTGAAGAGAAGAAGAAAATGATGATGGAAACCGTTACAGCATGTAAAGCTTCTACTGGAGCAAGTGATAACGATATTGCTACCTTGATGATGCACAAAAAACCAGAAAATAAAGAAGGAAAATGCATGTTCAGCTGCTTCCTTGAAAAAATGGGCATGGTAAATTAAAAAACTTTTTCTTAAAACTAATTTCAATTAAATTTTTGTTTTAATTAGTTAAAAGATGGAAAAATGCAGAAAGAAGCATTAGTTGCTTGGGGAAAATCTATGAACGCTCCAGATGATTTAATTGAAAAAATGGCTGCAGAATGTGAAGGAGTTAGTGACCCTGATACATGTGAAAGTGGCATGAAAGTTGGATTTTGTCTAAAAACAATCGCTATGAAGAACAACCTTAACATGGAATTTTGAGAAATTTATTATTTGACTTCAATCGAAGTCTGAAAATTATTTGATTTATTAATTTGTATAAAAATCAAATTTGGTTTTTTGTAAGATATCAATAAAGCATATTTGGTTTAAAATATAATTGTTTCTGTTTTATTCAATTTTATTTGAGCTCAAAAAAAAGAAATAAAAAGTAATTTTTTTATTAAACAACTAAAATCTAATTGAAATCAAAGAATTCTAAAGTCTTGTCTTGAATTAAGTAATAAGAATTTTTCTTGGTTGCATCTTATCGTTTTAACTTAATAAACATTTTCTAACAAAGACTTTTCTTTAGATTGTTTTATTTTAATAAAAACTTCTGTTGATATTTTGAGGCTGAAATAAAGTTCTGAAAGAACTGAATTGTATGTGTGTTTCACGTTCAAATATTATTGCCATCACATCACAGTATGAAAAAACAATGGATTGATATTACGAGATAATCAAAGTCATTCTCTGAGTTCATTAATCATATCATCGGAATAATGAACAGTTTTCATCGTGACACTCCAAAATGAAACACTCATATATAATATTTCAGTCTAGAGTAATAGAAAATTTTCATAGCAATTGCAATTGAGTCTATTGAGTTTATTGTTGTCTCCTTTTGAGACTCATATTGTTTTCATGCAATGAAAGCCATACGTGGCATAAAACCTTGCTATGTACATTACAATTATTTCATCAATTAAGCAGAGGGAAAATAATTTAAAAAATAAATTTTTAGAATAAAACAAATTATTTTCAAATTGAATCTTATAATCTATACAAAATATTTCAGGAAGAAAAATCAAGACGAAATAACTATCAGTGTTTTGTAAAATTTTGTACAGTTGTTTCGCCTTGATTTTTTCTTCTTATAAAAATACGCATAAAAGAGTACAAAATAATTATTTTGTCTAAATTTTCATCTTTAATTTAAAAATTTATAGAAAATGATGTAATAAAAAAATTGATCTAACAAAATTACTAAAAATGAAAGTTTTGTGTTTCTTATTATAAATATCATGATATTTAATTTTTTTACTAATAAGCTATTATTTTTCAATACTACAATTAAATATCATTTTTGCAATTTCATCATTTCCTATGAAATTTATTCAAAAGAGTTGAAGATGTAACAAAATGTTAGCAGTTTAGATCAAATATTTGCCAAAAAATGAACAATCTCAATTTTTTGATTTTTTTCGCTATTTTGTCAGTTGCATTTTCTCAAGAAGATCATTATGGTTTCACTGAGTCAGTAATCGCAATTCAAGAATATTGTGAAGAAAAAGAAAATGTGACAATGGAATTTGAATTTTCATCAGAAGAACTTCGAGAATCTGACAATTATGAATGGAAATGCATGTTAGAATGTGTTGCAACTGAACTTGGAATTGTAAGAGAAAACAATAAAGTTTTAAATTGAGAATTATTTTTAAATCTTATTTCTTAGTTCCGCAATCATAAATTTAATGCTCGAGGTTTTTACAAAATGATCAAAAGAATTTTTCCTGATTTCAATGAAGAACTCAATGAAGTTATCAAGTACATAGCTACAACATGTGAAACGACAATTTTCAATGATCGTTGTGAAGCTGGTTATGAATTTATGAATTGCTTACAAAATGTTCTTGACTCGGAACGACCGATTGTAAATTTAGTTGATTTTGACTTATGAATGGAAAAATTTTTGTAAAGAATTCTGTGCTTTTGTTAAAATCTTCAAGCGAAGAAAATTAACAAGCGTGAAATATAAAT
Source organism: Polypedilum pembai (assembly GCA_014622435.1). Taxonomy (NCBI): domain Eukaryota; kingdom Metazoa; phylum Arthropoda; class Insecta; order Diptera; family Chironomidae; genus Polypedilum; species Polypedilum pembai. The sequence goes on along the minus strand of JACWBX010002264.1, from coordinate 933 downwards.
GTTCTTTTAATTTTTGTCAATAAAAAAATTGCTTCAATTTAAAAGAAATAAATTAAACTATGAAATATGAGAATTCTCACAAAATATTAAAAAATAAAACTTTTATATAAAAGCTTTCAGTTTACATTTTTTTAAAAATTTTATAGTTTCATTCAGACTTCAAAGTTGTTTTACATATAAAAACTATACAAATTTTTATTCGAACAAATTAACAAAATATTTTAGACAGTTTCATACAAAATTTTCTAATATCAATATTCGTTTTGTTTTCGCTATCAAGAACTGTTTCCCTTAGGCAAAAAATGATTTTCATTTTACCAACATTTCATTATTGATAATTGAAGTGAATATATGTAGTAGAAATAATGATGGTTCATGAGAAGCACAAAATAATGGTAGCAAAGTGAATTTGTGAAATTTTCAATTGTTAACTTTTAAAATTGTTTACAAAAGAGAGTGAGAAAATTAACCATAAGTAAAAAGTTCATTACCAACAAATTATGCAAGAAAAAAATTGCAATTTATGCAACTGCAGCTCATAAATAAAAAAGAGCAATAAAAAATCACGATTTTGCTCTTTTTCTATTTCAAACATTCACTTGCTACTCTCACCATCATCATCATTGATTTCTCACTCTCTTTCATTCGAGCATTGAAGTTTTCAGTTGTAGAAAAAAAAGTTATTGCCGCTATTCAGTTTGCTTTCTTCATTCGATCATTCAACATCGTGCGAGAAGCATAAAATATTTTTTCAAAAACTTCTGTGAATGAATTTGTGCAAAATAACAAGTGAACGATAGAGCAAGAACCATGAAAGTGCTCGACATTAGTCACAAGGATTGTGTAAAGTTTTTTTCTTTCTCTTTTTTCTCGTCTTAATTTTCTGCATGATTGAACTTTCTAAAAAAGACACAAAAAAGATCACACAATTGA
>JACWBX010002263.1:62230-81992 GCA_014622435.1 Polypedilum pembai | reverse complement strand
CCGGAATGATGTTGGTAAAAATTTCCCAAATGGTATGAAATGCAAAGAAGACATGTTTGAAGTGAATTTATGGTGATTGCTAAACTGATCTGCCATGGGGACACTGATCTGCCACGAGACACTGATCTGCTCGTTTTCTTTCATTTCAATTCTAATATTTTATATTTAAAAACCATGAAAGACTTCCTGATGAATTTGAAAATCTGAATTGCTTCAAAGAATGCAACAGTTTTTAACATCAGTTCTTTGTTTTATTGAATTTATTTTAAATGAAGCTTTCTGATTAGAAACGAATCAGTTAATGCTGTAATCTGTTAATCAACACTGATCTGGGCGACAAAAATGCTCTTAAGTACTCCGATCCGTGGTCGTGTACTTTCTATATCTTTTTGTTAACTCTCTACGAACATGCTACATTCTTTTTACTCGCTCTCGCGCGCGATCCATCTAAAGTTTCAATGCAATTTGCATACTTAATCATAATCACATATATGCGCTTGAGTAGAGTGAGAGAGGAAGGGCGCGGAAAAAAAGCTGACTGACTTGACTTCAACTTCTTATCGATTATGTTTTGCATTGGGAAAAAATGTTTTTTTCTTTTCTACAAGTTTATTTTTAAAAGCGACCCAGTGAGAAAAGCTATAAATTTGTTTTTGCTGCATTCTTTTCATAACTCAAATGTATGAGATTCATTATGAATGACTACAAAAAGTGTGTCTATAGTATAGTTTGAACATATGAGAAACTAATTAAATAAATTAATGATGTGCTAACATTTGTAAAGAAACATGAAATATGTTTGCACTAAAACTTGAAGAAATGAAATGAAAATTGGATACGATTATAAAGTTAGCATCATATCATCAGAAATATACGACGTGGAGCGTAATTAAATAGTAAAATATATTCAGATATGCAAATGGGATTTCTTTGTGATAGAATATAATAAATTTTAAGTAGTGTGTTTAAACATTGATGAAGTTTGTAATTTATGCTGTCAATTAGAATATTGATGATAATAAAATTAGTAAATAAATTGTCATTAATTTCTTGAGTCTTGTTTTTTCCTTTCTCTCTCTCTTATTTTTATATCACTACGCTGTGTATAATTTTAACATTTCTTATGTTTTTTCAATGTGTGTCTTTATTTTTGCATTTGATTTCTCGTCCAAAGGCGATTTAATAAATCATTCATCTTCCATTATCAATTATTTATGCACTCACATGATACTCGCGCTGTTATTTAAACATTTCACAAAAATGATGATGATCTCTCTTCCTTAAAAAACTCTTTTGTTTTTATTATAATAAATCGGTAATATTAAATGCATAAATTCTCATCTCCTGACTATTTTGACCTCAAGTGATTTACAGGAGAGATATTTTTATGCAAAAAAATTTAAATTTAATATCGACTGGTGTAGCTTAAATAGACAAAGAGGCAAAACAAAGAAGCGGAGGATGGAAAAGACAGAAAAAAGCAAAGAGCCGCCTATTTGTCTGATATTACATGCAACTTCTTCTTTCTTTCTTTCATTCATTCATCGACTCAATAAAATTGTTGATCTCGTTTGTTAACTATGAGAGGCAACATTCTATCAATTAATATGAAATAAATTAATTTTTGAATGAGACAATTTTTTACTATTTGCACAATATTGAAAGAATTTTTTTCTTAAATTTCTCTACAATTTTTAATTTCACTAAAATTTTTGAATAATAAACATTTTTGAAAATTTATAAACATTGAACAACTAAACTTCACTTAAGAAACAAATTTTCTTTCATATTTAACACTAAAAAATTTTGCAATAAAAATTTCAGCAATTTCTCCCCTCGCCATCTCACCCATTTCTTAGAGCTATAAATATCTCAAACTATCCTCCTTCTTTCTATAGACAGAATAATTTATGAAAATAATATACATTAGTCAGTCATGCAACTAATTAAAGCCAGCCTCCGAAAAAAAAACTTAAAGAATAAAAACCAACAATAACGGTAGAGAATGATAATGAATGAAATAAGTGCAAGACATGTTGCGCATATTATAATCATTCAATTATGCGATCTTACCGTGGAATGCTGTCTGTGCACATGTCAATGCTTCTTAATTGTTCAACGTATCTGCTGTTGTAATGCTGTTACATATCATCACAAGACAAAACATACCTTTCTTCTCCCTCCTTCCTCATTCCACTGAACAAATATGACTGCATAGTTGTTCACAACACAGAAATATGTCTTTAGTAAATATTTAAATTATAATATTTTGTGTCTTCTTTTTTCTTCTTTTGTCATCATCGCAATTGCAACATTAAGCATTGATAAAGAAGAAATTAAGTGTTGTATTGTTGTGGAATGCATGTGAAATAAAACAAAGTTAGTTTGCTCTTGCCTCTATTTTCGCACACACAGTGGACCACCATGTAATAATCTGTCTTGCGTTCTCTCTCTCTTTCTCTTTCTTCTTCCAGTTGCTGCTGCCACTGCCGTGGAGATCATGTTTATATCGTTTATGTAATATGTAGATCATATTATTGTTATTAATAGTCAGTTTTATACTTAATTGAAATCTTTAGTTCTCTCTTCCTATTGAGTTAAAAACGTGAATATTCCCTATTGAGAAGAGCTTCGATTGTTATTAGTCTTGCATGCTTAAAATATAGTCGGTATTGTGTAAAGAAAAGGAATTTTATAATGAATTATTGAATATTGCTAATAAACTAGCGAGAAAGGAGGAGCTTGTGCTCAACTGTTGCTAAATAGACTGAAATAATAATAACTTAAGGCTTAGAAACTTACTTTAATAAGAAATTAATTTACTAAGTTTGACAAATTGAATCATTTCATGTCTCAAGCTTCAAATTTCAATTAATCATCCAATTCAGGAAGCCAAAAAGCCTTGATTAAAAAACTTTAAACAACATCACCACATGCAAGCACGACGAACAAATTCATTTCCAATCTACATAACCGTAAAAGAGCAGCATAAAAAATTGAAATTGAAAAATGATGTCCAACGTAGAGCTTCATCATCATCAAGAGATCGTCGCCGGTGCATGAAAAACGAAGCAGAACTTGAAAAATGCACCTTTTAATAAAATCTCATGTTGCCATTGAGATAAAAATTCATTTCCTTTTCGCTTTATATACAAACACAAACAGAAAAGTACATGAATAATCTTTCTCTTATCAAGAAGAGGCTGGTAAGAGAACAAGAGAGTGAAAGAAGGTGAAATTCTTTTGAATGTTTAAAATGAAGAGAAAAATTTATTTATTGTTTGTGTACTAGGAAGTTTGTGATAAATGATAAAGAAAAGAATTTTCTTAAACTGTGAATTTTATACAAATATTTTTTATATTTCAAATTTTCCAAATTAATGACAAACAAATGAAGTAAACTTATAATAAAAAAACTTGTAAAATATTTTTTACAATCAAGGAAGAAAGGGAGCGAAAGCGAGAGGAGAAAAATGAGTTAAGTGAGGAACATGTAAAAAGATTAAAGTGAAGATAATTAAAGTGTTGAAAAATTTATTTGCTGTTTACGATAAAAAATATCTTTCAGAAGGAATTTTCCTTGCAATTCTTTTTTTATTTTACTCGAACGAGACATGGGAAACAATTTATGTCGATTTTTAATAAAAATTTAAATTTAAACTCACCTTCACATCCATCAAAATTTAATCCAAAGAAAAGTTCATCACACTCATCGCACTTGTAACCATGGACGTTAGGCTTACAATTACATTGGCCACTGATTGAATCACAAAATTGATCTCGTGAACCATTTCTATTGCAATCGCATGAAACACAATTCAATGAAATATTGACAAAACCAAGATCACATTGATCACAATTTTTTCCCGTATAATTTTCTTTGCATAAACATTTTCCTGTCACTGCATCACAAACATTGCTTACTGATCCATATTCACTGCACTCACAAATTTCACAACCGATACTAGGATCGCCGAAAAATCCTTTTTTGCATTTTTCACATCGATATCCTTCAGTATTTCCTTCACATTTTGTGCATTTTCCTGTAATTTTATCGCACCATTCATCTTCGTTACATTCGCAACGGACACATTTTGATCCAATTTCTAATGGATTTCCGTAAAAGCCTTCTTCACACACTTCACAATGATTACCATTATAACCGAACGGACAATTAAGACAGACATAATCACCATCATTTGTTAATTTGCATTTATCACTAAAATTATTTGACTCAATGGTCAATGGACACGCACATTTTTTACAATCTTCAGGCGTTCCTCGTGTTGCGTCACCATAAAATCCATCTTGGCAATTTTCACATCTGTAACGGTCGAAAAAAATTTAAAAATATTTTAATAGAAAGATCTCAGCCAAGTTACAAACCTTTCTCCAGTTGTATTATGTGTACATTCACCACACTGACTATTCACCACATCACATGTTTCTGAGTGACCGTTGCAGTTACACGGCAAACATTTCAATATTTTCTCATGTGTTAAAGAGTTTTCAACAATTGAAATGTGACCAAACATGCATGATTCGCAAGAAAGACCAGTATATCCAATCGGACAGTGACATTTTTCAACAAAACTCAATGAATTTTCATCATTGTACTCAATAACTTCATTTGATGTCATTAAATCGCCAGAGTAGAGTGTAGCTCTTTTTAAAATTGCTTCAGCTTGATCTGTGTGATAAGTTCCTCTAATTAAAATACTTTCAATGTCACTAATGACTGAAATAAATTGAGTTCTCGTCACTGGATCGCCTTTATAATCTGTTCTTCTCAATCTTGTTATTATATCTTTTACATTCTTCGGAACATGATACCAATTTGTTTCCATCAATGGCACTTTCACGCTGGCATTTGAATTGGTGAAAATACCATCACCAAAAGCAATTTTCATGCCATTTTTGCCAATGAGAATGAAATTTGGTCCATTTGTTGGTTTTCCACTTGTATCACCACGAACAATCACATAATCAATTTGAAAAATAAAATGTGAACCATAATTTTCTAATCTATTTCCTAAATAAACTTCTGGCGCTGACCAATAAACTGCTTCAACGTCTGACAACTCGTACATTCCAAAGACATAGAAACCAGTATCAACGTCTCTAGTTGGATGAGCAATTTGAGTTTTGGAAATGTCAGTCACTACCCAACCTTCAAGTGATTCAATGAAACTTCTCTCAACAGAATGACTCTCGCAAGTTATGTTAAGTCCAGAACAAATGCATTTAATACAACCATCAGGATTGTCATATGATAAAGCAAAATATCCATCTTTACATGTATCACATTTTTCACCAGTCACATGAGGTTTACATTGGCACGATTCATCACATTCACCACCAGGAAGTGTACCACGTATATCGCAGCTGCATTTTTCACAATCATTTCCACCAAATCCAATTGCACATTGATCACATCTTGGTCCACTATAGCCTGGTTTACAAATACATTCGCCACCAATTGCATTGCAAATTCCAATTGATCCTTTTTCACTACAATTACACGCAATGCAAGGTTCATCATCGTCAAGTGTGCGCTCAAATGGACGGTAATAGCCTGACATGCATTTCTCGCAATTAATACCGGTCGTAAATTTTGTACAATTTACACAAACACCACCGCCACTCATTTTGCCCTTTATGTTTTCACTTAAATTTCGTTCGTCAATATCGGCACTATAGCGACATTCGCTAGCATGTCCATGACATTGACACTTTTCGCACTTGTTTTCCTTCTGAGGTGTTCCAGCACGAAATGGTCGTTGATTATATAATGAACAGCATTTATCGCAATTTTTACCGCATGTGTTGTGCATACATTCGCATTGAAGTAATTTCGATTCAGAATCAGTGTCACTCTCACGACATTTTGCTGCATGACCAGAACAGTGGCAACGACCCACCACAATGATCGATTGAAATGAGTAATAGCTTCGTTTAAATAAATCTTCCTCATCCGGCTGCCACTTTGGTGTTCTTTCATTTTCGATTTCAGCAATATCTTTCACTAAGCCTTGCAGACGTAATCGAATGTGACTGGCAAGAGTAAAATTGAGAAGAGTATCAGAATAGTTGCGCTGTGACATAACGACAAATTTTGCCTCGCCGTATTTGAGACGAATTGACTCCGAGTACTGTGTGGTGCAAATTATTTCTTCATTACTCTGCAGCGTATAATTGCCATTACGACCTGGGCGGTTGTATCGTGATAAACAGTCGGCATTGCTTGCGGCATAATATTGCCATTGATCGAAATTTTCACCATCAATCGATTTCTCTAGTATCCATGCTTTAGGCAATGGTGATTCGGCAGATTTTATCTTTATTGAATAGATCTCGTAAATCTGTAATTAAAAATGAAGAAAATGTGAGTTCTTTGTCAACACCTGAAACAATTTTTACATAACAAAATTCTTAATTTATGAAATGTCAATCAGAAAAACACAAATTTTCGTTTAAATTCCCATAAAAATCATTTAACTCACAAGAGAGATCAAATAAAAATGTTTTTTAAACATTTTTATGACTAATATCTCGACATGTAACTCTCACTCACTCTATCTTTATTTATAAAAAGAACTAAAACTTCTTGAGAATTCATTCAATGAAATTTATGATAAGAACAGAGCTTGGTTCAGGTACATTAATGCTCACATTATAACAACTCGTCGCCTCGACCAATAAACAAAGCAAAGAGGCAAAAGCAAGGAAAGAAAACGAAGAAAAGTTTTGTTTGTGGCGTTTGAGTGATCAAGAAGAAGAAACGAGACACATAAAAAAATTTACATACAAATTGAGAACGACGAGTATGTTTTCTCATTAAAAAAGCCGTAATCCTTTGAAATAATATCAACAAAAAAAGATTGTTTCTTGAATTCACCCCTGAACTGCGGTCATTAAATGAGAACGACCATAAATTTATTTGATAAGGTAAAAGTGTTGGTCCGCTTTTGCCATTGATACTTTTTACTTCTTTTTATCCTGCCTTTTATCAATAATTTTTTGTTGTTTATTAAATGCCGACCAATTTTTGCTTTCAAACGCTTCAGGCCAAAAACAATTGGTGTTCGTGTCAATAATGTGTTCGAAAGAGTGCAACTTGATAGTACGAAATTATAACATGTAATTGAATTCCACTTTTTTTGTCCTTTTTTGCATAAACTCGTTTCATTTTGAGCTCGCATTGCGTAAGTGCTAATTAAAGTATTAAGAATGTTCTTTTTTCCATCAATGCTCTCTCCCATCGTAATGATTTGACTTTTTGGTCGGTTAATAAGCACTTTACCTTATAAATAAATACGAGGAGGAAAAATGTAAACAGTAAGTGGTTTATTTCATTTCATTCTCCTCCTCCCTGTAAACAACATCACTTGTATGTTAGTTGAGTTTTTATGCGCTTCGCAGAGTGCACAAGAGAGAGAGAGAAAGAGGCCACAAAACTTTGTTGTTTTTCTGTTTGTAAATATTTGTTATAAATAACTTGAAGAAGCAACAGCAGCAAGACAAACATACACACACGAGTCATTCGTTTAGCGGGTGCGACAGTAAAAAAAGGAATGAAAATGGTAGCTGGAAGCAATTAGAACTTTGTGTGCTGTGAATTTTTGGAATTCTTTAGAATACATATTGGTAATTTGACTTTGAAAATTATTAATTTTTTAAATTAAAACTTTTTGATAACATAATTTCTTCTGTTTCTCGCTAACAAATTTAAATCTCATCTTAATTTCTTATGATTCATGTCTGTTCTAAATAAATTACTCAATTCTTTAAAACATCATCAATTTAGATCTTTAAATCTTGATTTCTTTCTCATCACATTTTTTCTGCCTTCTTTTTTTTCATTCACTCCGACTCTTTTTCGATGAAGATAAGCTAGTTAATAAATTCTTTAAAAAGAACTTAAATAACATATCAAATTCCACAAAAACATTCAATTTTTTGATATTTACTTAATAATTCTCTTCTCTTTCATTCTTTAGAGAAATTAATTTAGATAAATATTTACAGAAGTAAGCGGTGTGTCTTCCTTCAACACACACCAAAGTAAATATTTTGTTCTCTTTTTCTTTCCCTTGAAAAATGTTTTTCATGAGTGACAATTTCCCTTCATGTTCAACACAATACAACAAGCGATGAGAAAAATTTTTATTTTCATGATCATCGTTGATGTCCTTAAAAGAGCAGCGCGAAAAAAATTAAAGAATGGCGGGAAAAAGAAGGAGACACAAAATTTATTATGGAATGCTAGCCAGTAGATAAAGCAGCACAATAAAAGCAATTCTTTTGAGAATTGAATACAGAACAACGTGATATAGAGCAACAGTGAGTAGAACAAAGGAGATGAAGCAAAAATCAGTCAGAAATTCTTTATATGGCAATAATTGATCTTCAGTCCGGAATCTACCTTTGTTACTGCTGGCTGCCGTTGTTCTTGTCGTTCAGTTTCTTTATATGGACACAAACGGTCTTTCTTTCCTTATTATTAAACTCACTCAACTCTCGCGCTTCTCTGGCATTATTTTTCGGTAATTGGTGGTGCAAGTTTGAATAGACGCAATAAGAAATGTGCACGACTGACGCCTATTTTACATTTTTATACAAAAGACATTTTACTATGAAATTGCATGTCACTACTAGTAATTGCATAAATAAAGTACATTATCACGATCTAGTATGACTCACTCATACATTCCATTCCATTTGCAAAATTCTTATCGTGGAAAGCAAGCAAGCAAGCAAAAAAGTTGCATAACAATACTGAATTCTTTCACTCTTCATTGCCTCATTCGTAAAGAGTTGTCCTTGCCAATGAACCAGACACAAAACATTTTTTTTTTCATTTGCAATGAGTGCCATAAAAGCAAGACATCCAGACTGCAGAGTGATATACATACATAGCATTATATTCGGTTCCTTTTTTGGAATCAATTTAATTTTTTTCTGTGGTTTCTTGGCCATTATTTTTTCTCAAAAACTAACTATGGAATGAAAAGAAGAAATTAAAGTCAATCAGCAATTTTTAATCTCATAAGCCCTTCATTAATTTCACCTCGATGCATTTTTCAATGATAAAAATTAGTTCAGAATGAGCAGCAGCCAAGCCTAATTAGTAACAAGATATCGCGATCACACGAGATGGAGCGAATAGAAATTTATTATGCCTCAACTCGATAGCTTGTATTGAGAATGTTGTAATGTATAAAAATAAATAAATAAGAGGATGATTGATTTGTGTTTGTGTGCATTACAAGAGGATTAAAGTCTTTAAAATCTAATTACAATCGAATGAATGGATCTATGTGATCTAAGTAGGTAGAAAGTTCAATAACCTCGTAACATAACATAAATACGTGAAATATATTTAGCACATGACACTGCAAAATTATAATTCACAATAAAAATCAATTTCATTTAACAATATGCGAATATAACGTTGAAAAAGCAATTTTTATGGTAAATTTTAAATTAAATTTTGACTATCGAGAACCATCACTTTTTCCATCTTATTAATTCATCATTCTCATCTTGCTTGAAGAGGAAAGAAAGAGCCAAAGGATATGAATACATGAATAAATAGATTGTTTAAACATATACGAGCTCTTTTAAATTCAATTAATTTCATGATCATGACTTCTTCTTTTATTTATTGATACTTCTGCACAAATTTTCTTGAATGAAATTGTTTCAGTTTGTCTTTAATTAAATTTTCAGAGTCATTCTGAAATTTAATAAATTGATAAAGCGTTACAATCTTGACTTTAACTTTCTTTCAATCTTTTAAGCATCAAACGCATTCATTCTGTCGATTTTTATTTGATATCGTTCTCTTTTGGTTATTTAAAAACTATGGTATGCATGTTGGTTGAATCAATAAATAATATTTACAGTGTAGACCTCCCGTGAAAGAGCTGAATGCTCTCCTCTCTTAACTGAATTAATTTTCGGGATGAAATTCATGCGTATCTCTCTCATTCGTTGATTGGATTCTGTTTGCCAAGTGCACAGACACACAGCTGTACTGCAATACTATGCACAAAAAACAAAGACATGAGACTCTCTCGTAATTTGTATGTTAATTATTTTGGTAATCGATAGCATGGTCATCGCTCATACTTAAGTGAAATGTGTAAACGAAAAAAAGAAGAAAGAGATTGAATGAGTAAATGAGGGGATTTTAGGCATTTTTGATTTGATCTGCTTGTAAGATTAAGAGAATATTAAAGCGATTGAAGAGTCGTTGATAAATTGAAGTGCTATTACGAGTGTGTGAGATGAAAATGAACAGGTTGAGACTAGAAGCAACTAAGATGAATTGATAGAATAACAAAAACCATAAATTAAAAAATAAATATTAATTTTGAAATATCTTAAATTAATTTTTAAAAAATTGTAAAAATTTACAAAATATTGTAGAAAATAATAAAACAATAAAACAAAAATATTTATAAAACTAAGTAGAAGAAAGATTATAATAGAAGTTGTTAGAGAATTCAATAAATTTCAACGCTTTGTTTTCTTTCTTCAATAAAATTGACAACATATGGTAATCATTTAACGCATTTTTGCACTAAAATTTTCAAAACTTCGTGACAGTAAGTAAAAAATTTAAAATTAGCTTCGGAGTGCAAGAAGAAGCGCAAACAATCTAATTTTAAAGCAATTTTGTTTGTCGCATACTTCTCCCTTTCTCTTTCTCTGTCTGTGTCTGCTCCACTCCACCGATTGTCGCTCACATGTGAGAATAAACAAACGAAGAAAATGAAATTTTATGAGGTTTTGAAGGAAATTATATAGCCTTATTTCCCGTGAACTACATTCATGCATTCCACCTCATACTCGCTTATTTATGGATTATCATGCATCGATGCATGTGATGCGCTTTCATAGAGTTCAAGCCCTTATATGCACAATGGCAAAGAGAGAGAGAGAGAGAGAGAGAGTTCATATTTGTAAAGTGGCAACGGCGGAAGTTTAATGGTTTCATCATAGAATGATGAGGCACAACCTCAGAAATGATCATCAATCTTAATCTCTCTCTCTCTCTCTGTTGATTTTTTTTTGCTACAAACCACACACATAAAAGCAATAATTTGCGCATTTCTATATAGCAACATCTTTTTGTTTGTTATTTTAATAATGAACATAAAGTTCATTCCATTTTTTGCTCTTCTTATCTCTTTTACAATGTTTTGCTCTTTTCTTCCTAAAGTTTAAGTCTCAACCGCTGCTTGCACATATAGCAATGAAATAAGAATGTAAATGTACAGAACTAGGTACACATTATGGCCATGTTCGAGTCGATCTTGAAATAGATTTCTCTAGAAATAATAATTGTAATGGAGCGAGAAGAAAAGAAATTGTATTTTGTTGAATAAACTTGCAATCTCATTAGCATTTTGTAGCTCTTAGTTATCGAGTGAGGAGGATCTCAATTATTTTTGCTTGCAAATCAACATAAAATTATAGATTAACTTCTATGCAAAAAATTTCTTTCTTGCTTGATAATGATAATATTATGATAACTGATGAGAATTGACAACTTTAATTTTTATTATGTTGGCTTTATCAATACTAACAGATGTTAACAATTATTAACCTTCACAACTCAATGAGTTTAACTGATTAGAATTTGTATATATAATATAATGATAATGCATCAAATAATTCTGTTAATTATTGTAAAAAAAAAATTAAAATAAATTTAATTAGAAAGAAATCTTTTTGTCTCATCTTACTTCTTATTGAATACATTCCAATTTAAAAAGAATATGAATAAAAAGTTGATCGACATTTTAAAAGACTTCAAGTGGCACTTTAAGATTATTTTCAACTAAAAATTAATCAAAAGAATTCTACAACAATGAATATTTATAACAAGCAATTTCCTTCTTATTTCATTGAATGAAGATTTTTATGGAACTATATTTTAAAGAATAAAATAAGCACGTCATTAGTCGCGCTTTAAAATGGATTAAAATTTATTTCACTAACCTGTCCTAAATCGATATCGATAGTAACAAATTCGTATTCGCTGCCACTGGCTAGTGTGGGTGATTGCCAGAACGAATGTGTACCATCAATAGCATTCTCTATTGGATGACTTGAATCAATATCACTCGCATCACATAATTCACACATCGATTGCTGTCTCGGTGAATAAATGTCAGCCATTCGACAAAATTCTTCATCCTCGACACTACCACATGTTGCATTTGCTGTAATTTTAGCTTTTGATGCAATATTAAACGGTTTTGGAAACAAACCGCCATTCGGCGCTGATTCAACAAAACGCTGAAACGGATGTGTGCTGTCTGGTAGCTGTCGCAAATCTGCAAAGAAAAAATGTGAAAAGAAATCTTGCATTATTATTTATCTTTCCTTTTAATTAATGAAGGCTATTTATTATGTTAAATGATTCGATGATTTAATGCACAGCTCCCTGACTTGATCTTGAAATTTTACAGCTGATGAATGAATAGTGAGTGTTATTCTTGTGATTTAAATTAAAATTAAAGACTACAATTATATTGACAAAGTTTTGACAATTTAAAAGCATTTTCTTTCAATCAAAAAACCCACAAAATTTCCTCCCTCTTATTCATTTTCTTTTGTTTAAATAATTTATGGCTTCCACAAATTCCATGCAATCATCAAAATCTTTCTCAACATGAACTAACTTATCTAATAAAAAATCCTAAACAAAATAACAAAAGAGAGAAAGAAAGATAGAAAAGGATAATAAAAACACCAGCTCCAAACTCATCAATATCTCATTCTACTCTTTTGTTCGATTTCATTCATTACACAATTCCAGGAAGAAAACACAACCGAGCCTGTTGAAAATGTTTGGACAGAATAATAACATAAATTTTCTACTGCACATTCTTACTGAATGTGTGATGATGATGCATCCATTCTTTTGTTGAAGATCGCACAAATTAGAGATGAATAAGAAGGAAAGATGAGAAGGGTTGAAGGATTTTGATTATTGGATAGATATGTGAGAAAGATTATTGAAAGTCATTCGGCTTGTATTGAAGTGGAAAAGTGAAACACGAATGTCATTATGTTAACATACAATTTTTGAAGATTACTATCAATCCTTTTTTTTCTTCTTGTGTGTTCTTGATCTTTTCTAAGTAAGAAAAAAGCGAAATTTTTATAAATTTAAATTAAAATATTAAGAAAAGTTCAATAATCTTGATGTATATTTATACAGACATGATAATTAAAGTAGAATAGAAGCAAATCAATGCAAATGATAATAAAAAGGGCAAACGAGATGTGTAGCTATTCATTTCTCAATAATTCACACCTTAAAATTTTAAATACAAGTGTTGAAAATTAATTATCACATCAAAATCATTAGAGTTCAATAAAACCATAATATTCAAACATTTTTTACTCTTCCTCGCGTGCAAATTAAAACATCTTCTTACGATAAAGATATTCAGTCGAAACGTGAATCTGCTTTATTACTTTTTTGTTCAGTTCTCGCAAAGATAAACAGCTCAAGTTCTCAGCTTTCCCATGAAATGTCACGTTCTTTTACTACATTTATTCACATGGTTTACCTTATAAGCGAACTTGCAAGTTTATGCTTCATATGAGCAAGTCGAGAGGATGCAAACATCTAAATAAGAAGAACGAATATGCCAATACATAAATGTATGTGGTCAAAGTATGGAATATATAAAAGAGCGCTATCTATAGCCGGCAATCTCCATAAATTCAAAAAGGCAACACGAAAGAGCGAAATTTGTTCAGTATAAGAAGCCCCTTCGTGTATACAGAATAACTAATTAAAGATCAAATCTCATATGAAATGTTTTCGGCTCGACTCAATTCATTCATAATTTGCGGGAAATCTCACAGCAAGTTTTATGCCTTCTTTTTCTTCTCAACAAATATGTCACACAAAAAATGTTAAAAATGCTTTTACTTCTTTCTTACTGCCACAAGAGCTCGAGTAGGACAAATTAGCAAAATGAAATTTATTTTCATGTCTCAAAATTGTTTATGTTTGTGATTTCTTCTTTATATTCTTAGTGTGTCGACCTACAAAAAATAATTGATGCTAACTCATTCTATAACTGTTTATAAATTAAATTATGAGATTTTAGTTTTAACAAATATTTGAAAATTGTTTCTATCAAAATTTACATAACTCGATATTGATTTTCTTTTGATATCTCTTTTAAAAAGTAAGCAAAATATTTTTCATGATTTATTTGGAAACGAAAATTGAAAGCAATTTGATCTCTAAATATACAAAGCATCAAATTGATGCACATTCATTGCAAACATCCATCGCGTACGATCAACTCATTAAAGTTAGCATTAATAAAACATACAAAAGAAGTAGAAGAGAAGAATTTTGTTCATTCAATTGAAATTATAAACAAAACACACAAGAAAAATGAAATGAGAAAAGAATTCAACTTCATCTTCTTCACGTAAAAAAAAAAGAAATGTTCTGTTTAGTTTTCGTTTTCTCCTCGCTCATCGGTGTATATGTGTTTACTTCTTTTCTCTTTCTTTTAGTGTACCACAATGAATGCAGGAAAATGCAAATGATGAATCATCTGAGAATGATTATGTTGTAATGCGCGCACAACACACAAAAGGAGCGAAAAGGCTTTAACTAGATCGCATTGAATGCAATCATTCACTTCATTTTTGTATCATGTAAATTATAGTGGCGCATGTCTGCGCATACATATTTTATAATGACGATGAAATTTCATCTTCATGCAATTGAGAACTCTCAACATTAACACTCGTCTTGTTCCTTGTGATATTTCATGATCTCTTTAGAAGCAAGGAATTTTGCTGGAGGGCAAAAGAGATGAAATGAGGTGAATATAAGTGGCTGGCTGACTGGCTGCTGTTTCTTTTTCTCTGTGTCATCTAAACGATTCAGACAAAGAGATAAATGTGAATCAATTTTTTACGCTACTTCTCTCCTCTCTAGTTAAAGTTAGTTACTGTTTATTGCATATTGCAGGTAAAAGATCGCTCTCTGCTGTGTTTTATTATCACAAAGATCAACTTCTTCTTTTATTTTCTTTCTCATCTTCCTTTTGTCTCTCACACTCTATACTCTATTTATGTGTTTTAGCATACTTCTTATCTCATACTTGTCTCTCTTTCTCTTTCTCTGCTTTTTTCATCACATATTTCGTTTATAGTATGCCGAAAACAACAGAAAAACCTTCTTCCAGGTAATTGTGCATTATTATGGTTTTTTCTTTCTATTCTAAGTTCAGAATTGTTTTTATTATTTGATTGCTTTCATATGTTCCTAACATTTTGAGATTTAATAAAGACTAGAAAATGCAAAAATATTTTCATCATAAAAACAGTTGTGAATAAATTATGTGTTAGAATTTTATAACTCAACTATTATAAACGTAGGTCAATTGCGAAAATGTTTATCACATATGGTTTTTTGTTCTCTCACTCTCGCAAAACTAATGATGTGTGACAGAAGTCGGTTAGAAAAAAGTATGCTGAAAATAGCATCAGCGTTTACGAGCAAGCAAAATAAAGAAGAAGAGGCGAACACAAAAGAGATTTATTTTATGCGATTGAATTAGCACGTAACTAATTGTTTTAACATAAGCTTTTGCCTTTCGTCGTCTACTTTTGTATATTGAGTGATTGCACTATATTGATTTATAGTAGAGAATTTCTCATCATTATGAAACAACAATTCTCGATGCATATTGTTTTTATGAGGAAAATTGATTGCACAACTGTTTCTTATATGTGTAAAAATTAATTTTGATTTATGAGATAAATTAGGATGAAGGCAATTAATTGCTTTTGAGACATTCATTGTTTAAATTGTAAAACATGTATAAACTGATATTTTTACAAATGTTAATGATGTGAAGAATTTACAAAATTTTTATTTCATTCCTGGTAATCTAGATCGAAAAAAAAAACAGTCAAATAAGGTTTTTGAGATTCTACGTGGTACGCAACTATGCATAAAAATTTCCTTTCGAAAAAAAAAATTGACTTATAAAAATAGGAAAATCAAAGTATTATATTCCTTTCTGCATTCAGAGAAATAGTTACCGTTTATTCTTAATCAATTTCTTTCACTTATAAATAACTAGAAAACAGGATAAATAAAAAATTCTAAATTTTTATCTTCAGAATAAGGTGTAAAAAACATCAAAATATTCTAAAAATTTTGTTTGAATTTTTCGAAATTCCAACTGTCACTTTTGCGGTCTGGACTACCAGAATATCATTAATTTTTTTAAAAATGAATTGAAAGAATGAAAAATCAAGTAATAAATATTTAAATAAATAAAGAAAAATATTTTCTTTCATCAAAACAATAACAACATTTCGCACACTCTGAATCTACTTTTCTTCTCATTTTATTTTCTTCTTCTAAATGAAACATTTTATCACATGTGATAATTTCTGATTCAAAATTAGTCATGCGACATAAACAACGACAATGAGATAAAAATATATGTAATACATGAATGCTATTTTAATATTCACGTATTGTATACGTTTACTAATGACCGCAACGAAATAAACCCGCAGAGCAAGCAAATAAAAATTTAAAATCATTTTTAAAATCTTTTATTGTATTATTGAGAACTGACCGTTATTAAATTTTTTAAAATTTTAAACTTTTTTTTTTAATTTCCGAACGCACTCCAAAATTTAAACTGAAAACAATTGTTACGAAATAATCAAATTCACACTAAAGTTCTTTAGTACAACTATTTTAAGGCCCAAAGACGAAAATAATCAATATTTTTGATTTTATTTAAAATTTGTTGTGATTGTGAAGAATAATTATTTCTTTATAGGTAAGCAGTTTCTGCTATTTTTGCAAAATAGTTTAGACAAAATTGGACAAAAAATCAGTTATTTATCGTCTTGTGTTTACTTTAAATGTTCAAAAGTAATTTATTCAAGAATTTCTTAAAATTTTTAAAAAATTTAAGCTCATTGTAAAAACCTTATCGAAATGAATTTCAAACAAATTTCATAAGTTTTTATTAAAAATAACATATAACAGCCATGCTAAAAAATAATCGTCAATGATCCTCTAATCGCGATTCTAATTTGTCTAATGTAATAAAGAAAGAAAATTTATGATGAGCGCATACTTTTATTATTATGCTGCCTCTTACAATCTTGATGCAATATTCCACTTTGCTCACTCATTCGTTCACTTATTTTTTGCAACAAAATCTTTTGTGAGAGAAAAACGAAATAATCATCACCTGTGGTTTCTTTCTTTTTTAGAGATTTCGATTATGTTATTGGATAATGTGCACATATGTATTTGTGGAATTACAAAATAAAAATTTTAAAATTTTTGTCCAATATTTTTCAATATTAAATATATTGTTAAAAGGCTTTTCATGTGTAAAAATTTTCATCTACCATAAAACTTATTACAGCAGAAAAAAAAGTAAATTTTTTGATCATCAATCGCGCATTGTTACTACTCGGTCTTTTCCTTCCCTCTTTCAACAACACCGATCCGACAGGAGAGCACTTTTTAAACGGCCATTAAACATAATTTATTTGATTTTTTTGATTGGATAGCAATATGAAATTTTTCTCTTTCTTCTTCACTCAAAAACCTTTAAATTAGATTATGAAAATCACTAACCATACTCATTTCGCTGATGACCCTTTCGTCTTCTTTTCTGTCCCGTGTTCGGTCTCGATCGACGATTTTGATGATGAACTAATAATTCATCATTGCTTGTGTCTCTATTTGTATCGAAACTTAAATTTTGTAAATTATTATTCTGCGACTTTTTTCGATTTGACCGCGAACTTTGAGCGGATGTAGCACGCACAATTATTAAAATTAAAACTATAAAACACATTAATCCTCGACTTTTCAATTTCCTCATTTTTTCTTTTTCTCCTTTATTTATTTTATTTTCAGCCTAATAATTTAATATCATCACTCTTCTTATCATACATTGAACTCACTGCTTTTCTTTTCTATTTTTTATGATTGACATTTTCTTTTACTTCATTGCATTTCAAACTTTAAAAATTATTTTTTTCTTTCATTCACTAATGAAAAACATTAAATTGCATGCTTTTTGCGAAAAATTTCTATTTTTATTTTTTATTTTTTCTTTCTCACTTTTCAACACACAAAAATAAAAAGATTCTTTATAGTCGAACCGCAACACACGTCTAACTCCTTTGAATGATCACTCGATATTGAGAAAGAGATGCGTTTTGGGAAATGCATAAGAAAAGAGAGAAGAAGGAGCGAGAAAGAAAGAGAGTAAAAAATTTGAGAGAGAAACAAACGAAGCACGTGAAAGATAAGAGCACATGTAGTAAACAAAAAAGTTTAAGTGAGAGCGAGATAGCATGAATTTTTCACTATAAAAAATAAAAAAATCAATGAAAACAAATAAATGACTTTTTCCTAAATATTAAATTTTAAAAAATAGCTTAGGAAATAAAATTTAATTTTTTCAAAAAGTCGATTTTTAGGAAATTGAAAAATTTCTTTTATTACACATTGAATTTCTCAAAAACATCAATCAATCGTCTCTTTTACTCTCACTGGAGTAAGAACAAAAAAAGAAAAAATTTACAAGAGATCGCTTAGTAAATAATGTCTTTGAGATTAGTTTAGCGCCTTTTAAAAAACTTGTTTTGGGATGTGTCGATTAAGTTTTTTCTCTTGCCGCAGCATCAGCATATTGGAACCCTTTTTTTAATATTTTATCCTCTAAACTTCTTTTCTTCGATCTTATTGATGATTCCTTTGAAGAAATTTTATTTAAAGACATGAAAGCAATAAAGGAGAGAGAAAATTTAATTACAAAAACCAAAGATCTAGAAGTGAGCATACAGACGTAAAAAGTTAATCAATTTTTTTCTCCTCTCACTTTGACTGCCGCTTACTTACATGGTTAACATATGTTTCAATTCTCTTTCTGTTTTTCAATTACAATTCTACAGCTCATCTGACAGAGATTGTATATTCGCAACTAATCTTTTCTTCCTTCTGTTTTTAATTTCCATTGCAATTGCAATCTGTGCAGATAAAAATTAAGAAATTCGGAGGCATGGACTGGTTTAAATTGAAGTTTTAATTTATCATTTTTTTTTATTTTGAGTTTACTAAATGTCAGATGTGTTTGAAATTAAAAGCGTGAGAATTTCATTAAAATGATGAAATTTTCAAATTAACTTTTATTTCAGCAAAATTTTACAAAAGTTGAAAAAATATTTAGGGTAAATCATTTAATTTTGAGCCACTTTTGCAAGGCAACAATAGAAAATATCAAAAATCTCTTTTAATGTATGGATTTACTCAATGATTGTGATTACTACATAAAGCTAGAGCTATTCTTTACTATTTAAACACACATTTGAATGTCAAAAGCATTTGATTATTGAGTTATCGACTAAAATATGATGAAATTTAATTTTGGGCCGAAAAATTTTTTTTTGGTGATGATTTAACACTCAAATAGATTGTTTTCTAGCTTTATCAATCGTTCTAGCCACTTAATTAAACAGTATTTGTTTTAAATAAGGCTTTTCAAAAATCGAATATTTTTACATATTTTGTAATTTTATATTGAAAAATTAGTGACCCAAAAATAAATTAGAAATTTAAATCGAGATTTTTGACTTAATTAAGTGATAACAACTCAATGAAACTTCATTGAAGAGCGTTTTAAACATTTTTCTACTTGTGTAGTGTCAA
>JACWBX010002263.1:0-61680 GCA_014622435.1 Polypedilum pembai | reverse complement strand
ATAAATAGATAAAAAGTGGCTGAAAATCAACAAAGACATTTTTTGATTCTTTAATTTTCAAAAGATTTTGTTTAATAAGTGAAAACTATTAGGTAATAATGAGAATAAATGTGTATATAATGATCAGTGATCAATAACGAATCGGATAAACACTTAATCATTACATTTCATACATTAAAAAAGAAATAATTTGCAATTTTCATAAATTAGACAAATGTAAACAAAAAGTGACCCAAAAATAAATGTGGCTAAAAATTAAACCTATTCTATTTTCAAAAATCAAATTTATAAACTACTAAAAATCAATCCTCATTTTATCCCATTTTAAACTGTTCTTTAAAGTTGTAGAGCTCATCATCAATTTCACGCAATCTTCGACAGTACCAGTTCCAATTTTTACCCATACTTTCATAATTTAAAATAAGAGTTGAAGGTGCAGCAATTTTGTATTTTTCTATAAATAAAAATTTTTGTCAGAAATAATTTAAAATTTTTTAGTATCACTATACTTACCCAAATATTTATAATATTCTCTTATCTCCTCCATATCTTTTTCACGCTCGCCATATTCTTTCAACGATTGATCATGCAAAGCCAAAAGTGTATTTAATTCAACAGCATTCGTTGGTTGTTCACTCAAAATTTTAATTCTCGATGTCAATCGATCATCATGTATTTCAAGTTTCTTGATCATAGTAGAGCACAAAGTTTGCTTGTAGCCATTTTTCCACATCTCAATATATTCGAGTACACAAGCTTTCAATTTTGAACAGTCAAGAGTGAGAAATGCAATGACAACTGTTGTGTCTTGCATCATAACTTGATTAGACACGTCATAATACTTCAACATACTACTCTCAAACTCTTTCAAATCCAATCCATTTTCCTCAAAGCGAGTCATAAATTTTTCAATTTCTATTTCCCATACAATTCTAAATAATAACCAAGTTTCGATGTAGTCGTTAACTTTGTCAAGCAGCAATTCAAGAACTGAGTTGATTTGATAGTAAATGTCACGGCATTCAATATCTTCGTGAACAACTTCATAAAAATGTCGAATGTCATTCACACGAGGTAAATCAAACTTTTCAACTAAACGAGGAAAAATTTTAATGCTTTTTGTCAGATCCTTATAAATAAATTTAATGCAATCAAAGACTTCTTCCAGTGGAGGTTCGAATTCAATTTTTCTTTCAGTTAAAGTAATTTCTACAGAAATTATTGGATCTGGTTTCATATTATTTCTTCCATTTAGCATTTCATAAATGCATACCAATGTATTACGTGCTGCACTTACAATAGCATATTCAGCCAATCCATCAATCTTTCTAATATAATTTGTCCATCTTTCAGTCATTTCAGTTGTATTTAAATGACTTTCAAAGCCATCATAAATTGTAATAATGTAGTCGACAACTCGTTTGTAATTTTCGCCAATTTGCCTTACAGATGCATTTCTACTCTCTCTGAGACGTTTTTTAAATCTCGAAAGTGATCCAAGTGTCTTTACATTGATCTTTTGTAATGAACCATTGCTGATTTCCTCAAATAACTTTACAATCACTTGATTTATTGTTTTATAAATATCAACGAAATCTTGCAACTCTTCTAAATGAATAAGGCACTCGCTAATGAAAGTATCAATGAGTTCATCGAGATAAGTTAGCCGAAACATTCCGGGTGAAATTTTTCGATCCATTTGCATAATATGCTCTTTGAAAAGCAATCGCTCTTTGTCTGAGAGTGAACAGAGAATTCTATTGTGCAAAAGAACCACATTGACAACTTTATTGAAGACATTCATGTAGCGTCCATATTTAAGATACAGTTGAGAGAATGCTGCGGATATTGGCATTTCCATAAATTCAAAATGTTTGATTTCTTCCATTATTGGCAAAATGTGACGATCAATGTTGCATTCAAGTAATCCACCATGAGTAGAGCTTCTATTAATCAGAAATCTACTCAAATATACTTGTGGTTGTTGACTTAACTTTGATGTCCATTCAGTATGATAACTTTCAATACGTCTCATTATATTTTCCACCGTTGACTGATACATTTTCATTTTCTCCTCAATACACCAAACTTTTGGGAGATAATGAGCATTCATAAGAATATTTTTCAAGCGCTCAATTTTTTTCATTCTTATGAACAATGCAAGTGATTTTCCAGCATGTGTTGGTAAACAAGCTAAATGAACTTTCTCTAAATTTGTTATTTCTTTATTGGTAAGAATCAGTTCGTCACCAAACATATTCCACATTTCTTCCACTTTCTTTGTGTATTCAGCTTGTAAACTTTTGCGTTTAGAAAAATTGTACATTGCAGTTAAAATATCAAGAGCTTCTTCAATATTATTAATATGAATAAATGCATGCACCAGAAGACTCTCAACATTTCCTTCAAGAGTTTTCATGGTTTTCTTGAATGTAGAAATTTTTTCATACCAATTTGGACTGTTCACATCGAGAATTTTGTTTATTGATTGTTTTATATCCGTTAAAGCAGCATCAAATTTTGTTTGAATATCATCGCAAATTTTCATAAATTCGTGTGCATTATAACATCCAAATTTGAGAGGTGCAATTGGCCCTGTTTCGTCACATCTACCAAAAACAATTATACATTCACAAATTTCCATAATGTCATAAAGGCGCTGCATAAAAATATTGATTCGACTGAAAATTTTACTCTCATCAAACAGCCATGTACGACGAAAATCTTCAAATTGAAATTTCTCAACAATTTTCTTGAAGATTTTCTTATAAGCGAGACAACAATCAATTGACATATCACAAATTCTAATACCAAAGCGCGGTTGACCATAGAGAATTTTTCGAATGTCAATTTTAGAGATACAATAATTGATTATTTCATTGCTGAGATACATAAAAAGTCTTTCAGTGTTTTCTTTGTTGTTGTAAAATTCTGAGTTTAGTGAAATTACACGAATGAGATAAATAATTTTGGGTAATTTTGAAGGCACATCTTTTGGCCATTCTGAATTTTCAAGCTCTTGACATGGTGCAACAAGTAGTTTTAAAAATTTTGCATTTGAATTTGATTGTTTGATTTCATTTTGAAGTTCATCTATTAAAATGTTAAATTCTTTAATGAAGAGTGATTGAGATTTTGTAAGAACGTTGATAATGTGTTGAATATTTTTATGCTTCAACTGCGTGTCAATTCCACTAAAAACTTCAACTAAAAAGAAAGAACATTTTAAAAGATTTTCAAAAATTCAAAGCAATAAATTTACATTTATAAACCCAGAAATCGTATTCATCTGATGGACATGGCAAAGTATTTTGATTGAGATTTTTCATATCATTAATGCATAATTGAATCTGAGAAATCCAATAATTAAGAACGTTTTCATATCTCTTCAACAGAGGCTTATCAAGCACAACTCTTTCAATGCTCATGTTATGACCTTCATTTGGCACATATAAAATTACCATTGACCCAATTTTTGAATTTATATCGGTTAATAATGCCATCAGCGAGTGCATGTCATTAAAAAGTCTCTGCCTTATTTGTTCAGTCCATCTTTTGTCTTTTAGAATTCTCGGAATATAAATTGTATGTAGCAACATTAAAATAGTCTCGTCGATATTCTCATGAATTGTTCCAAATGTTACTTCATCATGAAAGCTTTCAACTTTGAAAACATGCATTGCCTCCTCGCGTATAAAATAAGTCAACTGTGACACAGGACTTGTCGGCACAGCTGCACTTGCACTCAAATAACCATTGTCAAAATAAACAAAGACATGAGTTTCCATGGTATCGTAAAGCCACTTTCGTACACAGACATTGAATGACTCATCAATGTCATCGTCATTAAGATCATATGATGTTACAATCTGAATAATATATAAAAGCAACTTATTGAGCTCAGCCTCAGTGTATTCAGGAGTTGGAATTTTTTCTTCCTCTTCAACCACCTCAACAATCAAATTTGCATCTAAAATGAATTGAGTTTATTATATTGTGTTAGATTGAATAATTTTGAAACTTACTTTGCTCCCTTTCACTTGAATCTGTAGAATAATTATCATCATCAATATCCATTTTTGACTTTTTTGTTTTGTGCTACAAAAAATATTTTTGCGACTACTTCAATCAAAATCACAATATGTAGTGAACTTTGTTTGTAAAATTCAACAAAAATTAATCATAGTTAACTGTTGCTTAGAAACAGTAGTATTTTTTGTACATATTCATTTTTTGAAGGAGGTAAATAACTATTTTTTATTAGTTTTCTAAAAAAAATAATTTAACTTAATTTTTAAACAGAAATCATGTGCACGTACAACAGTCATCAAAAATATGATCCAACATTTTTGGGAAATACAAAAAATGCACAATCAAAATCAATTCAAAAGATGTCACCAATTCATGTGCTGCCTAGTTACTGCAATATGTTTTCAGACACTAAAACAAGAAATTACATATTTTCTCAAAGAAATCCATTACCAATTGATCCAAATATTTGCTATACAAAAGCTTCTCACAATATTCCTCTTGACAAAAATCTTTTCACTATCAATCAACATTCTTGTATGAGAAAATCTTGTTCGCAAACTTTTATCTTCACACCAAAAAACAACTCACCTATTGATCGAAAAATGAAACACAATGTGAAATGTCAAACGAAATTTAGAGAAAATGATTGTCAAACAGACACATGGCAGCCTGAAGCGAAGTTAAGTACAAGAGCAAAATCAATGCCAGAAATTTTATATGTCAAATGCGAAAACTATCCAGGCATGAGAGAAGTGAAAAAAATTGAAAGAGATCGTGTTCGTTGTGAGTGGGAAAATAAATTAGCAGAAATGAGTTTTGGTGCTATTAAAACGAATAAGAGAATTGAACAATTAAAAATGTTTATGTTGGAAGAAATGTTGCTGCATGAAAAAGAATTTAATGAAGATCAAGAGCAAAAAATGAATTATGTTTATGAAGCTCTTAAAAATCGAGATGAAGAAAATAAGAAAATTTTCCATGAGTGTATTGAAAGAATTTTAAAAAACTATGAAGAAGTTAAATCTAGAAAAAGTGAAAAGTTGATGAAAAAACATGAAAGAAGACTGAAAGCATTTATGAGGAGAAAAAGCAGCAGTATGGCAAATGACAAAATTTTTATTAAAAATTTTAATTCATCTAGAGACATAAAAATGAATATTCCATTCACTGATATTGATGAATTTTCACGAAAAAAATACAGAAAAAATTTAGCAACACCAAGAAAATCACAGCTTAAATTAGTTTCAATTAAAGAGATTGAGTTTGAAAAAATTACAAGAAATCAGAAAGCAAAGAAATCTTTGCCAAAATGTCTCAAAATAAAACAAGATTTTATCGAATCAGATGAGGAAAGAAATATCGATGATAAAGAAGAGGAAGCTTATCAAAACCATGTCTTAATACAAAAGACTATCAAAGGTGTCAATGTACAAAATAGAATTCTGAAAGACCTGATATCAACAATGTTTATGACAAATTGTTATCAAAAAATGTTCCCACTTAGATGTTTGTCTGATTTATTGCCTCTAAAACATGATGAAAAACAGCAAGTTGAAGAGATTATTGTGAAAAACAAGGAAAAATCAATTGAAACTCTTATCATTGATAAAGAAAAAAATTTTGAAACAGAAAATGTATTAAAAAAGCATTTAAATGAAACCGTTGCTAAAATTATTGATGATTCATGCCAACTGGTACATGATGAATGGAATAAAAAGTTGCTACAGCTTGCAAAACAGGAAAGAGAAAGAAGAAAAATATTAGCAGAAATTGAGGAAATTCAGCAAAAGTTTAAAAATGCAAGAAATGAAATTATCAAGTCAAAAATCAACGAGATGTATGATGAAGTTGCCACTGATTTAATGGACAAAATTATTCCTGTAGTAATCGAGATGATTGCAGAAAAAGATGCAAGAAAATTTGTTTTAGAAATGGCTGATGAAGTGTCTCGACGTGCATTCACAAATGATAGTAGCACTGTTGATGAAATATTGAATGAAATTCTTCTTCCTTTGATAATTTCAAAACTTTTATCCGACAACGAACACTTGATTGCGTTACTTGGAAGTAATGACGCTTTTGAGGATTTCTTGAAACAAAATTTCTCACAATAAAAAACAATTTGTTTTTGTTATATAAAAAGAAAAGCATCTGCCAATAAAAACACTTCCTCATTTTGAAAATTTTATTACTATAATGACTTTTGACAGGCTTATGCAACATGAATATTAAGAGGATTTTCTTGCTTTTCTCAAATGAAAATATTTATGCTAAGCAAGAGTATATAAAGGCAATGCATTTTTCAGTTAACAGTTCAGTTTGCTTTTGTCTATCTATCAGTGAAGTGAAGTGTGTTCAAAATGGGTTCTTTTACTCTAGTTCTCACCTCTTTCTCTTTATTGCTTGCTTACGCATTTTTATTCAATGGTGCTCATGCAAAACTTATTTCACCTGCTGATAATGCACCATCGCAAACAGCAAATGACATGCAAAAACGTCCAACATATCTTTTACCTAAAGGATTTCCGCTTCGTAGATTCAAGTTATATCGGAGAGACTTTCAAGCATTGCAACCAACAGATGTGGAATTTATTGATGACACGATTAATGATGTGGAGAAAAGATTTGATGACTACGGTCATATGAGGTATGTAAATAATTTCTTTTTGAACTCCTTAAATAATTTTTATATAATATAGATTTGGCAAAAGAAGCGGTCCAGGTGATGAAGGTTTCGACGACTATGGTCATTTGAGGTATAAACTATACTTTAAAATAGGACATTATGCATTTTTATATGAAAAAAAAACAAGAAAAAGAAAATTGTGCGCATAATTCTTCTTCTTACCTGCATAATGTCGAACCTTACTCTAAAATAAGAAAAATATTTATTTTCACTAACAATTTTATAAAACAGATTTGGACGATAAACCAATCATAAAAGGATGCAGACTACGTGTCATCTTTTTCATCAATATTGAACGACATATGGCTGTAAACTTGTTCACATTGATGAAATACCAAGGGAAAAATACATGCAAAACAAACTTGAGTCTTCTCTTTATTATCCATTAAACTCCTTCAAACATCAATTGTTTAAAGTAAATTTGTTCATATAAAATATATTATGTAATAAAAATCATTGCAAAGCTGTAGAAAAACTACAGAAAAAAATTGTCTAAAGTTCTTTATGACGAGTGATTTTGATAAGAGTTTCAGGTGATCGAAATAGGAATAAAAGTTTCGCAACAAGATCTTCTTCAAGTCTAAAATCTTGAGCTTCACGTACCATATAGATATTTTTGCAAAGATGAAGAATTTTGTCAACATTTGGTAACTCCTCAATAATTATGGCAATGTTACCAGAACTGATAACTGTATTGCGAATAAATCTTGAAGCGAGCACAACGGTGGAGACATAAAGACCAAATATACTTGACGGGCAGGATTAATAAAAAGTTAATAGAAAAAATATTGCTACTTACCCTGTAACTGCCATCGAACTTAATTGTGAAGGAAAGGTTTTTTCATTAAACACAAAAAAGTTAATGTATTTTTCACAATCATGAATCTTAAGTTGCTGCAAAATTTCCGTATAAAATTCATCTTCACAGTCTTCTTCTACACGCCACCATGAATTTGTCACATTCCATTCATTCTTTTCTTCATTTAATGAAATTTTCAAATCACGAAGAAATTTGTTGTCTAAACGGTAATTTCTACGCACAACATTTACTCGACCAGTATTAGCTACGTAAATAAATTTAGGGAAAACATTTTTCAAAGTAATCGAACTAGACTTTTTCTTTTTTAATGTGTCAACCATGAGTCTTTTCTGCTCTTTTGTAAATTCATATTCAAATTTTAATCTTGCTTGTTTGTCTTTCATATATCCAATTTGAGAAATCTCATAAAACAAATTTATCTTCTCTTGTTCTTGGCTTTCAAAAACTTCCAATAACTTTTTAAAGCTTGGTGGTGATATATTCCAAATTGTTGAGGAACTTATATGTAGCTTTACAACAGTTATATCTGCTTCATTGAAATCAGATAAGAAAGAAGAAGCTTGTGGGTTTTTTGCATATAAATGTTTCAAAACTTTCAATTCTTCTGCATCAAACCGATGCATGTTTTCTGCTCTTAACTTCATTTTATAAAGCGGCTCGAAATTCTTGATTTTAACTTCCATCGAAAATAATTTTGGAACTGTTGATTCTCCTAAACTGTGTGTGTATGCATAGAATAACATCGGAAGCCAGATAATAAAAATAATAACGAAAATCAAAACACCACCAAGAAATGCTTTTGATTCCCATGACTTTTTTACGCCTCTTGGGACATTCTTGTACATGTATCGTCTACATTTAATATCATAAGCATTATTATAAATTGTCTCTACTCTCACCCATTCAGCAAGAGTTAATGATGTTGGTGTGAATGTCCAGTCAATCAAAGTTCTCAATTCAAAGAGAAAAGGAATTAGTAAAAATAATCTGAAGCATGTGACATGAATGATATTGTACTTTTTCATAAGAAAATTTCCCGAAATTCTTTTTGGATATCCAGATCGTATTTGATAAGCTGATATAAGAATGTAAAGGAATTGAATTGCATAGAATATCATTGGTGGTAGTGTGCTGTTAAAACTTTTAGTTGTTGCCGTGGGTAAAATGAAAAACAACCAAATATGCGTCGTTAAAATGATGGTAAGATGAAAAATGATTTTTGCAAGCATGTTTTTGCGAACATAAATTATTCTGTCAATAATGATTATCATGAATTGTATCATCAACAGAAATAGCAATGAAGAAGGGACTTTGTTTTCTTCAATAAAATTCAATATACTTCGTTCGTCATCGTCATAACGTCGATCTGAATCTTTTATCTAAAAATAATAATAATTGATGAGTAAAATAAGTTTAAAAATATTTTACAAAATCTCACCGCAAATTTTGAGAAGCCAAAGAGCATAACAAAGAAATTTGTGAAGCAGCATAAAAACATGTAAAAATAAACATCGACAGATTTTCGCGGTGTAGTACGATAATAGGGCAGTAGTTTTGTTATTATCTTCAAAAAGTTTTGTATATGTTGTTTAATAGATTTGAATATTATTGCTGGCAAAAACTTTGTTAAATCTTCAGGCATATGCTCAACCGAAATACATTTATCAATTGAATAATTTCTCTCTTCTTCATAAGAATCTATTGAACGTAGCTTTAAACTAATGTCGTCTTGTCGCAATAAAAAGAATTGTGTTCCATCCTCATCTTTGAAAATCTCTTCATTCGCTTCTAAAAGTTCATTTTTATCCTTGTTTATTTCTTTTATCGTATTGTCTTTATCTACTACATGTCGATAAATAATTTTAGCTTCAGAATGTTCTTTCAACAGTTGATTTTGACTTTCTTGAACAATAGCATCCTGTATGTTTTCATTATAGAATTTCTCATCCTGTTTCTTTTCCTCCAATAAACCTTGTTTAATCAAGTTTCTGGTTCTAACGTCTTTCTTTTCCAAAATAAAAGTACCTTCACTGAATACACATCGATCATGAGTTTTCCACACTCCAAATTTCTTCAAAACAGCTCGATGTATAAATAATGCTAGTAAAAGCAAAAGATCAAAAGCCACAAAATATTTTTCCATGCTAAAACCAATCAGTTGAGAGAAGTTGTCATTTTTGTTCCACCATATGGCACTAAATTGTGTAAGACATTTGAGAAATATTACTACTTGAGTGTAAGCAATGAGTAAAATCCAAAATGTATTTGATGGACGCGGAAAAGTTAATGTTCCCCAAAGAAATAGTGAAAGTGGAAAAACTAGTGAAAGAATATTTGCTGACATCGCATGATTGATAAAAATCATCAGAAAAACAAGTAAATCCGTGTGCGAAATAATAAAAAGAAATAGAACGTGGATGAATCCATGAAAAGTCAATGGTGGTTCGCTGATTTTTTGATAAATAAATGTTGACCTTTGCGAGCTATTAAGAAATATAAATAAAAAAAGAAAAACATAAAAAAAAAATTTAACTTACTTAGTATGATCGTCAATGTATTTTTTCAAAATCTCATGATCATTTTGTATTTCAATCATCTTTTTCTTACTAAAAATATACGTACAAATAAATTATTATGTCACAAATCGATCCTTAAAAGAGAAAACTTACACAATGTCAAATGATGAATGAGTTTCTATGGCTGCCTTCAACTTTTTAATTTCTTCATCCAATTTCGTAGCAATCAGCATATGCCTTTTTGACGCTTCATTCAATTTAACCAATAGTTTTTGTAATAATAATAGTACTAATACTTTAAAGCTCTTATTTTGTTCTTTTTGAATTTTCTCTCTAGATTTTTCTGATACTATGTCTTCATCGAAAGATTTCATATCACTCTCTCTACTCAAGTTTACAGCTGATGAAATAAATAGTGATACATCACTTGTATGATATAAATCTTCAATCAAATCTTCTTTAAACATGTAGTAATCACCACTTCGAATAGCTAAATCATGATTCAATACTTTTGAAATTTTGTTTTTTTCACCAACTCTTCTGATTGTTTCCATTTTCTTTTTGATAGTACTAAAGGTTTGTTTCTCTATCAAAGCTGCTTCTTTAACTTCATTTGTGCGAATTTCTTCTATTATTTCAGCTCCACGTGATGAAATCAAAATTGTTGCATACGTATTGTAGATTATATTGATAAAATACTCACACAGGAAGATACGTTTTTGTATGAGGATAAGCAAAAAGATTATTACGTGTAATAAATAATTTGATTCAAAGTTGTGATCTTTGCACGTTGAAATCGAACCAATCACGCATGGTATTTCAAGTATATTTAAAATTTTACATAATTCAGTAGTTATTTCTTTTTCAAAAAAGCAGCCAATTATTTTCGTGAAAATTTTTAACATCAAATCGAAAACGTTGAATACTAAAAGAAAATCCCACCATTTGATCATTTCTTCCATTGGTTTTAAATAAAAATCAGTTCCTTGCCATAGAAAAGCAAATGTGATTGTCACATAGCCAAGTGAGAAAAGATCTACTTGATGTGTGCTGATAATAAAGATTATGAGGAGTGTGATCCATAAGTGAGACTTGCAAATATACTTTTTCAACATCTCTATTTGATGACACGATTCAAATTGTTGTTTGATTTCACTTCTAGATTCTCCATTACAGAATGAAATCTAAAAGTAATAGTTTAAATGAGCTATTATATTTAAAAAAAAATAAAATAATTTAATTTACCTGACTGCACATTATTATCAGTAAGAGAAAATCGTATGCAACGATCCACGGAGCACTATTAAGATATTCCAAGTTGGTATAGAAAATTCGAGATAACGTGTCATTATCTATTTCTAGCTTATGTGTGACATAGCATGATTTCATTATTGTTAAATATCCGAGAGCAATGCATTGTATTATAATTGAAATCATCAATACGTGAGAAATAGCATTCCAAGACTCTTTTAATATACACCGATTTTTGAATATAAGAAAGATGAAAAAAGGAATGTAAAATATTGAAATTAAATCTGTTCGTATGAATATTACGATAGCAAACACAAATAAAGTTAATTCTGTTCCATAAATTTTAAATCCATAATCAACAAAGTATTTGAAAAAATTTGTGATTGACTTTTCAGAATTCTCTCTTATTACACTAAACACTAAATTTGCATTTTTCTCCTTTCTTGTAAGCGTTTGATAATATTTCAATGCAAATAAGAGAGTACTTAAAATAATAAATGTCATGTGTGTCTTGATTTTGTCCACATTCGCTTTATAGTCATCAATTTTGAACCAATCTTTGAAATTTCTAGACTCAAAAAAAACAGCAGTTGTAGTTCCAACTTTTATCGTTTCGTTACAACTTGCTCCTACATTTTCTTCTAGAAATGCATAATGTATGTATGGTTTTGTAAAATCAATCAATACTATTCCAAAGATGAAAATAATTGAAATAATTGTAATCATTTTCATGATTAATAGCTTGATTTTTTGCGCTTTTGATATAATTCCGATTGCTAAGAAGATCATGATGATGATATTAACGATTTGTATGTGATATGATGCAATCCAAAAAGCAGAGAAGAAATACAATTGAAAAGAGTGTATGTTGAAGAAGATTAAAAGCTTCTTTACTATTGTTTTGAAAGTATCAAATGTATCGTTTTTTTGAAAAAGAGATTTCTTTCTCCTTTCTTCAGTGCTCTCACTCAAGTACTTATGGAGCCTTTGGTGAAAATAATTCAATTGTATTCCTGTTAAAATCGTGATTAATGTAAAGGAGAAAAGTTTCACGAAGAGTTCAGTTGTATCATATTTTCGGATTCCAAGAACGTTTGATAATTTAGGTACATTTTCAAATTGATAAACATAAATGAGTATAAGATAAATCTGAGCATATCCAATGAGCATCATCCAGTAAATATACATTGTATTCTTCCATAAAGTATACGACAATTGAAATAGCAGTACATACGTAAGAAAGAAACCCATATTTGTCAATCGAGAAAATGTCATATCGTTATCTCCATAAAGCGCAAGAATAAACAAGATGAATACAATCACCCACATCCATATAAAAATCACTGCTTTTTTAAGTGTGTTTGACATCATTGTGTGAAATTTTGACGCACTGTTGTTAGCATTTGTTGATCCTGATGTTGATAAATCATCTTCAATGAACTTTTGTCGTAGTGTAATGAAAAATGGCAGGAGAAGTATAGATTTAGTGATTAAATTCAAAACAGGATATTCTTTCTCATGGCCAGTCAATGCGATATCTTGAAAACTGTCATTTCTTATTTGAATGAAGTTGAAATTGATTCCGTAGAAATATGTTATTGCTATAAGAAACACTGCATATATTATTATTAGCGGTGAAAATCGAATTATCTTTTCACGTTTTTTTGAAAGCACCCAGATATAATTTGAAGTTAGTAAAAATACAAAACTGAACCACGAGTGAAATAAAATACTCCAAATCATCATACTCAGAATTGAAATTATAAAAGCATTTCCAAAAATATAATTCATTGCCGATATCACAAACTTTTTGCACGATATTTTCATGTAAATTGAAGATTTCCTTTCTTGTATCTCTGATTTCAAGCTTAATGCTGATTTCTCATTCATGTTTGTTTCTATATCCAATATTTTGCTTTCTTCTTCATCAACATGCCACTCTTCATCTTCGTTCATTTTAATTTCAGAGTATTGCGCGAAGAATATAGATGTGCATGTGATAATACAATATGTCGAAGTCAGTATTATAGGATGTAAGAAGCAATCGAAGTTATACATCAAGTTATCAAAGCTCACGTTAGGATGACTTAAAAATTTTTGAATAATGTGCAAACCCAAAAATTTTGCTAAATTACTATTTGGTGGGATAATTGATCTCAAAAAATTCAATTGATATATTATCAATACAAGCAGTTGAAAAACTATCAAGATTGAAAGAACTTTCAAAGAGAAAGCGAATTTCCTTCCTAGTTGTCGATTGCATCCCAGAAGCGTTATATAAATCAAAAATGAAATATAAAAAATTCCATTGATAGCTGATGGTACAATAACTCCCGAAATGCATAGTGCACTTATAGATAATGCTATACCAAATCTCTTCAAGATAACAAACTCTGAAAGATCAGTTTTTGTAGCATTTTGCTGTTTCTCGAATTTTTCAATCAGTTCTTTTACTGTGAAAGCACAAAGTATAATCAAGAGTTCTGGTATTATTGTAAGTCCAATATCAATTATCCTGAATGTATTGAAAACATTGATAATGAATGAAAAATATAAAATAAGTAACTTACGTCGATTGACTGAAGTTGATAAATCCAATTATTTTTAAAGCATCCAAAATTTCTTCATCAATAGGGAAAAGATTGATTAATTGAAAGAGAACTTGTAGAATCAAATTTAAAGTTGAGAAACTAATTAAAGAATTGAATGCAATTCTTTTGAGCACATTATTAGAATTAAAATATGGTGAAATGAAAACAAATACAAGACAAATTGTTGAAAGAGCCAATGGCTTGAGAACGATAGCTAAAATGATACTAATAAATATTAAATGGAAAAAGCAATAAAAATGATACTACTTGTACAAATAATGAAGTTTAAAAAACCAATTAAACAGCAAAACGATAAATTGATCATTTTCTTGAAAAATTTGAAATAAAATTTTTGATTGCTTTGTTTTGTTACAAAGTTGCGCATTAAAATTTGTTACACAACGACAATATTTTTTTTTATTCAAGAAACACATTTTTGTGAATGAAGTTATTTCAAAAATTAAGATTAGTTATCTATTCTAAAAATGTCAGCATTAAATGAATATAAAGCATACAAAACATTTATTAAAAATAGTAAGAAAAATGAAAAGAAATTGATTTCTATTGAAAAAACGATAACAAAGAATAAAGTATCTTCTGGCTCTATAAATGGTAATTTTTAATTCAGAATTTGTGTGAAAATAGTGTTTTTTATCATTTTTTTCTGGTTTTAGATGAAAATCCATCGTCTTTATTGCAATCATTCAGTAAGGATAAAATAGAAATTGATAAGAAAACTTTAAGACAAGCAGGTGGAATGATTTGGGAAGATCCTTCCCTCGCAGATTGGCCTGAAAATGATTTTCGTATATTCTGTGGTGATCTTGGTCACGATGTAAATGATGAATTGCTAACCCGAACATTTAATAAATTTCCGTCATTTCAACGAGCAAAAGTTATAAGAGATAAAAGAACAAACAAAAGTCGTGGTTACGGATTTGTGAGTTTCAAAGAACCAGGAGATTTTATTAAGGCTATGAAAGAATTTGATGGACGTTACGTTGGTTCAAGACCGATAAAGCTTCGTAAAAGTACTTGGAAACAAAGAAGCATTGAGGAGAGAATGAAGAAAGAACAAGAAAAGAATATACTGCTTGATATGATCTATAAAAGTTAGTTTCAATTTCTAACTTTTCATATTAAGTATTTATTTGAATACAGACTTTAAAAATTTAGACCAACCTACACAAAACCAGGAGGTATAAAATCTATTCGATACACAATTTACTCTCAACACTAATTATTTTCTAGAATTTAATTAATAATCACAATTTAATTAATTCAAATATACCCATAGAGTCTATTATTAAAACGAAAAAAAGAGAATATGAAAATACACACTTTAAAAAAATCGAAAAAAAAGTAACCTTCATTACTGTTTAGTTTAACTCCATGAGAGAAAAATGATAAAAATTCATC
Organism: Polypedilum pembai; assembly: GCA_014622435.1. Classification (NCBI taxonomy): domain Eukaryota; kingdom Metazoa; phylum Arthropoda; class Insecta; order Diptera; family Chironomidae; genus Polypedilum; species Polypedilum pembai. The sequence continues at coordinate 46,365 of JACWBX010002263.1, read as the reverse complement.
ATTCGTAATTTTTATGTGAAAGAGTGTAGTTGTTTAAATTTGCTGCTGTTCATATATTTAAAATACAGTAATGAAATTCTTAACATTAACTTTATTCTTTGCATTCAGTGTGAACTTTGTCGAGTTAAAGAGATCTGTTGGTGCTCCTAGTAAAGTTGACAATTTAAATTTAGGCGGAATCGAAGGACTTTTAAATGATCATATTCATAAATTGAATTTAACGTAATTTAACACAAACCTTTTTGTAATGCATTATAATAAAATATTTAATTTTAATACAGAATTGTAAGATTAATTGAGGTACAGCAACAAGTAGTGAGTGAAATTTTATATAAATTTAACGGCATTTTTAAGAACACAGATGGAGAATTTTTGAAAGGTGACATTGAACTTTGGGTGCAAGACTGGTTGGAAAATGAGAATGAGAGAGTTAAAATTTCAATAAAAAATCAAATAAAATTGGAAAATTTTAATGAAAACGCACTGTTCACTGGTAATACTAGTTCTTATTCTACATCAATCAACTTGTTCCTGCTTCTCATATCAATATTTTTATTGACTCTACAGTGAGAGACACTTGAGTACATATGTGTATATTACTAACAATCACATGACAAAAATTTTGCTCTATTTTAAGCACCTGATAACATTTTTTATTCCTTGTAAATTTTATATATTTTAATAATATAATAATCAAGTCTTAAATTTTTTTTATTGTTTAAATTTGTATATCAACCAATTCTTAGTATCAATTTAAAATTTATTTCTATACTAATTTTGTATTTATTTATTTACAAAACAAGGTTATAATAGTTAAATTCATACGATAAAAATGTTTAAAAAATATTTAAAACAATAATGATAACAAACGTCCAAAATTTTTTTTGTTTCAATACTTCCTATGCATGACTCATTCATGATTCACATACACATTTTCTTTGAAAGCTTCGTATTGTAAAAATTACGCATTAACACATTCGCATATCTGTTGTTGTTTTTTGCGCTCAAAAAATAAAATATTTCATTTTAATAAATTCTTTAAAAGAATAAAGATCGTCTTTTGAGTGATTTATTTTAGAATTTTTAAAAATATTTTAAATTTACCGATTTATATAGAAATTAAAGATGGATAAGCCAGTTATTGGTAATAATGTTTATTTACAGTGAGAAATTTTTGTTAGAAAATGATAATTTTTCATGATATATAGGAGGTGCATCAAAAGTTGAAGATAAAGAAAGACATGAACATATTGTTGGTCTTTTGAAGAAGCATATCGATAAGCTTGAAGGTGCAAGTTGGGAAATTATTGAAGTTTATAATACAAAACAACAAGTAAGTATTTCATAAGATAACAAAATTCGAAATTGTATGGAAATTTTTTTTTTGATATCAGGTCGTTGGTGGAATGAAATATTTTATTGAAGGGAAGTTTAGAGATGTTGCTGACAAGTCAGTTTATGAAGGAACTGTAACAATCTATGAACGTGCTTGGGAAAATTTCGTCCAAGGTAAATAGCTCTTAATATCATATAATTAACTCATATTAACATTTATCTGCTCTTATGCTAATTTTAATTCTTTTAATTTCTAATTACAGTTCAGATTGATGAGAAGAAAAAAGTGGAGTAATTAATTGATTAACTTGGAAAAATTTTATAATTCTTACATATTTTATTTAATCATTCATTTTTAAACTTTATAAATGACAGAGTTAATAAAAGAGTCTCAATAAAATTTAAAACTCATCAAGTTATTCTTCTTCAATGGTAGGCAGCCAAAAAGCTAAATTAGTGCATGCAGAAACCATCATCATATATTTCGGATTAAATTGAATGCATTGAACAGGATTTGGATGGTCACCATTGAGAACACAAACTTTAAAACCAGTGTCTGCATTCCATACATGCACACGTCCATCAGTGCTTCCCGAAAAAATGTATTGTGAATCTGGACTGAACGAAGCTTCAATTGGTATCCCTTTATTGTTTAAATATCCTAAAAATGATGATAAGTTAAGTTGTATATTAATTATAAAAGCAAAACTCTTCTACCTGTAAAAGTCTGCAGTGGTGTTCCATGAAAAGCATCAATCAATCGAATAACTGAACCATTCGTACTTATTAAAATAGTCTTTCCATCTTTCGAGAACTTTAATCCAGTCCACTCGCATTCTTTCTCTTGATTAAGCATAAAAGTAACAAACGGTCCTTTATCGTATGACCTTAAATCATACAATTTGATAGATTCAGAATTAACTCCAGCTGCGAATATAAGCCCTTCAGGATCAAAAGCAGCGACAGGTTTCCCTTGTAAATGCATTACTCCTTGACAGTTTGGCGATCGCAAATCCCATAATCTAAAAGTATTAAATTAAAATTAAGTAAGTAATTGTTTTTTTTTTTTTCAGAATAATAATCTTAGTTTACCTGAGAGTTTTGTCTAGTGATCCAGAAATAAAAGTATCATCGATAGGTGAAATATTCAGAGAAATAACTTTCTTTGTGTGACCGGGGAAATATCTTAGATATTTATTGTCATGCAAGCTTAGATATCTAATTGTATCATCTACTTTCGTTGAACTATGAATTGCTGTCTGTAAATATAGAAGAAGTTTAAAACAATTTTGAGAAAAATATAAGAGAGAAGAAACTAACCATAGATGAGTGTGTAAAATGAATCAAATCAACTCCATATTTTTTTGAATTAACAGTTCTCGTTTGAGTGCCTTTTTCACAGTCATATAATACAATTTGATCATCTTCTGAGCATGATATCAACTTTTCGCCATTTGTTGAGAAATCTATTGAATTTAATTTGTCTTGATTTTCACGAAATACTTTTGCCACTTTGAAGCTACGAATTACTGGATCATTCAACTTCATAATGAGTGAAGATTTTAATGACTTTCAATGATTAACTATCGTGATTTAATTAATGAATTCGTTTTCGGAACTTGTCAAGATTTTACTTTTTGTTGTAAACAAAGTACTGTCTTCTCTCAAAAATATCGTGTACGTTGCTTTAAAAATTAAATGACGAGTATGAATAAAGAAAAAATTTTTAAAGTGTCTCACTCACATGTGTGATTTTACTCCATTCTTGTTTTGTTGAAAACATTTGGATAAATTAGGAAATACAGTGAGGAATAAAACAAAACATTAAGAAATAACCTCATCAGAGCATTATTTAAAATATCCCAGTGAAATTAAGGTGAGATAATGTGAAAATAAGTAATTTTCAATTGAAATTGTGAAATTGCCACGAATAATAAAAAAGTGAAAGTAATAAAAACAGGAATTGTCTCACAATTACTCAACATTAATCTCATTGTAGAAAAAAATGGATTCCACGCTGACAGCAAATCAAATTCGTAAGCTCTTTTTGGATTTCTTTGAAGAGCAAAAACACATTTATGTTCATTCATCATCAACAATTCCTCTCGATGATCCAACTTTGCTCTTTGCAAATGCTGGCATGAATCAGTTTAAGCCCATTTTCTTAGGAACTGCTGATCCAAACTCAGAAATGTCAAAATGGATGAGAGTTGCAAACACTCAAAAATGTATTCGTGCTGGAGGTAAGCACAATGATTTAGATGATGTTGGGAAAGACGTTTATCATCATACATTCTTTGAAATGCTTGGTAACTGGTCATTTGGTGACTATTTTAAGAAAGAAATTTGTACATGGGCTTGGGAATTTTTAACTGATCGACTTAAACTTCCCAAAGATCGACTCTATGTGACTTATTTTGGTGGTGATAAAGATGCCGGTTTAGAACCAGATTTAGAATGCAAACAAATCTGGACTGATTTGGGAGTTTTGCCAGCACACATTTTACCTGGCTCTATGAAAGATAACTTTTGGGAGATGGGTGAAACAGGACCTTGTGGGCCTTGCAGTGAGTTGCATTTTGATCGAATTGGAGGCAGAAGTGTCCCAGAGAGAGTAAATATTGATGATCCTGATGTACTTGAGATTTGGAATCTTGTTTTCATTCAATTTAATCGTGAAGCTGATTCTTCGCTCAAGCTACTACCTAAAAAGCACATCGATTGTGGAATGGGCTTCGAACGTCTAGTTTCAGTTATTCAAAACAAGAGATCAAATTATGATACTGATATTTTCATGCCTCTTTTTGATGCAATTCAAAAAGGAACTGGAGCTCGTGCTTATACTGGAAAAGTTGGAGCAGAAGATGTTGATGGAGTGGATATGGCTTATCGAGTACTTGCTGATCATGCTCGTACAATTACAATTGCATTGGCTGACGGTGGATTTCCAGACAGTACTGGTCGTGGATACGTTTTACGTAGAATTTTAAGACGTGCTGTTCGCTATGCAACAGAAAAATTGAATGCTAAACCAGGTTTCTTTGCTACACTCGTAACTACAGTAGTTGAATTGCTTGGTGATACTTTCCCAGAATTAAGAAAAGATCCATTTCACACAATGAACATCATTAATGAAGAGGAACAACAATTCTTGAAGACACTCTCAAGAGGCAGAAATTTGCTTAATCGCACAATTGCTAAATTAAAAGATAACGTCTTACCTGGTGATGTAGCATGGCGTCTATATGATACATATGGTTTTCCTATTGATTTAACACATTTAATGGTTGAAGAAAAAAATTTATCAATCGATATGGTGGCTTATGAAGAAGCTAAACACAAAAGTTATATTGCATCACAAGGAAAAACAGCTAGTGCTTTGGATACAGTTAACTTAGATGTGCATGCCATTTCAGAATTGCAAGAGAAAGGTATTCCAACTACAAATGACTCATTCAAATATCGCTATCATGCTGAATCTATTGATCCTAAGGCGGAATACATTTTCGAAGGATGTAAGGGAAAAATTTTGGCAATTCGTTCTAATAATCAGTTTGTTGATGAAGTCACTAGTGGACAAGAATGTGGTTTAATCTTGGATCAAACAAATTTCTATGCTGAATCAGGTGGTCAAATTTACGATCAAGGGTTTTTTGTCAAATCGACGGATGAAGCAACAGAATTTTCAGTGAAAACAGTTTATAATAAAGGCGGTTATATTTTACATATCGGTGTTGTTGAAGGAACATTAAAAGTTGGTGACGAAGTCGAATTACATTTAGATACGGTTCGCCGTTCATTGACCATGAAAAACCACTCAGCGACACATGCTTTGAATCACTCACTGCTCAAAGTTCTTGGTAATGATACTGAACAACGCGGTTCATTAGTTATTCCCGAAAAATTGCGATTCGATTTTACCAGCAAAAATGCAATGACAGTGCAACAAGTTTCAGATACTGAGAAACGTACTCAAGACGTTGTACAAAAGAATATGCAGATCTATGCAAAAGAATCGAATTTAAAGGTTGCAAAATCAATCAATGGTTTAAGATCAGTTTTTGACGAAGTATATCCGGATCCTGTTCGAGTTATTTCGTTCGGTGTTCCCGTTGAAACACTTGAGAAAAATCCACAAGGAGAAGAGGGTGTAGAAACATCTGTAGAATTTTGTGGAGGCACGCATTTGCATCAATCTGGTCACATTGTTGATTTTATTATTACGAGTGAAGAAGCTATTGCTAAAGGCGTCCGAAGAATCGTTGCTTTAACTGGTCCTGAAGCTGAAAAAGCACGTCAAAAAACCGCTATTTTGGAAAATGAGTTGAACAAACTCAAATCAAAAATTGATACTGCCGGTGATAATGTGAACATAAAAGAAGTGACAAAAGAAATTGTTGCTCTTACCGAAGATGTTTCACAAGCTACAATTTCATACGTCAAAAAGGATGAAATGCGTAATGTTTTGAATGGCTTGAAGAAGACTCTTGGTGATAAGGAGCGTGCAATTAAGGCAGCTGTTGTTAATGTCGTCTCTGAGCAGGCGAAGCAACTTGTTGAGCAAAATAAAGATGCTAAATTTTTGGTGCATCGTTTCGAAGCATACAATAATACAAAAGCGCTTGATGCAGCTTTAAAACAAGTGCAAAAAGCCAGTCCTGATGCATCCGCTTTATTTATTACAGTCGATGAAGATTCAAAGAAAATATTCTGTTTGGCTAACGCATCAAAATTTGCAATTGAAAAAGGACTTAAAGCTAATGAATGGATACAGCAAGTTCAATCGTTGATGAATGGAAAAGGTGGAGGAAAAGCAGAATCCGCACAAGCTTCAGGCAGCAACTACGAAAAGGTTGATGAGATTATTACTTTGGCGAAAACGTTTGCTAATTCGAAATTAGAGTAAAGATATTTTACCTAATTATACCTAGTAATTCTTATTTGCATTTCTTTTTTTGTAAACAATTTAATATAGCTTTTAATAAAAGCATTTTAATTAAAAGCCATCAAAATTTTAATAAAACTATTTCATTCATGAAACAAAAAAAGACTTTTCAAAGTAGCTGCAAGCAAGAAAAAAAATTTCGCTGATAAAATCTGTTTCCTTGTATTATTTAGAGATAATCAAAATCCACAGAAATTGCTAAATGACAAAAAATAAATGTTTCTTTAATGTAACGTTTTTTGTATATTCAAAAAATAAAACAATGCACAATGTTTTGTATACATACAAAAACAAAAGCATTGAGAGTAAAGTAGCATCACATGTGTTTGTCAGTTAGAATTGCTTTTTAGTTTTATTCATATAGTCCTTATTAAAACAGATTCTAAAGGTATATCTTAAAAATAACGAAATAAAATAGAGGTAAGTAAGTGATAGAAGAAACAAAATAATAGTGATTGTGCAAAATGTAATTACTTTCTTCAAAAATATAAATTTGTGATAAAATTGTGATTGAAGAGCATTTAAAAATGAATTTTGTCAATATTATTATTTATATTCAATAGAAAGTCATCTTAAACGCTTTCGTATAAAAAAATGCTATCAAAGTAGATCATATTAACATTTTTATAAGAAATTTAGTTTGTTCATTGTTCGATTTTCTTTTTGTTTTCAAGTTTTCGCGTTTAGAAATTATTCATCAACATCGTATGATATCTGTTTTCTCTAACTCATACAAAATTACGGAATTCCATTGAATGATGAGAGAAAAAAATACGTCATGTTTACATTTTCGTGCTTCGTATATTACTCTCTTATAAAAAGAGAGAATTGCCTTTTGTTTTCATCATTCTCCTAAAATTGAAATTAAATTCTGAAACGGTGATAGTTGTGAAGATGTATGCAAAAAAAAAGAATGAATCATACAATTTTCTACGTCACAATAACAACACTCAAGCGAAAAGAAATTCATTTGATTAAATGACCTATCTCAATTTAAACTCAAATTTTTTTTTTCTTAACCATTAATTCACGTCGTATGTAGATAAGTGAGAGGAATCGCTCATTTCTGAACTTTGTGTTTTTGAATGAAAACATATTTTTGCTAAATAAATTTCTCACTTTAGTGCACATTGCCTAGATTAAAAATACACAAGTGATGAGCAGTAATTGAAGAAACGTGCAAAGTGAGAGTAAAGTCCATCAACGTGAATGATAGTGATATGATGAGGATGTTGAAAATTTTTTATAAAAAATGAACATTGCTCTGACACTACTTGACCGTCTCGTCTTGATAATCTTCCGGATTCGATCTTAAAAATTCTTCTTATGTAACTCTATCGTTGACTTAATTTATGTTCATCAGACAATGTTGATAGATTTTATTCAATATTCGATTAATTAGGTGCAAAGTCTATTACTGATAATAATAAAATCCAGTCACATTCTTCAGCATGTGACCATATACACGTCATCCATAAAAAATTATTTCACAATATATATTCTAAATTTGCCTGTATTATTGTTATTTTTTGACTCATAGTCTTTTTTAAATGCTATACGATGCCACATAATACAAACTTCGTAACTGAAAATGCATTCTGTATTTTTTTGAGAGAGTAAAATATCGTACGATATTTCAATTGTTCAATCTGTTGAGCGTTTGTTGTTGTAGTTCTCTCAATTCTCTCTCATTTTCGTAAAATTCTCTCTCACTCAAACAAAAAACACGTTGGAAAAAAATGTAGTGAAAATATAGAAAATCATCACAGTCATAAGCGCAAAATCAAGCTGTATAGACAAACTTTTATAAATCTCTGTTTTGAATCTCATTGTGAAAATAAATTTTAATTGAAAGAAAGTGAAGTGAAATTGTATTAGGTTTAAAAAACAAATCTGTGTATTTGCCACCACAACTGCCTCTGAGTGAAAAAATCATTTAACTGGTAAATTTCTTAAATTTTTTATAAAATTTCAAAATGTTTTGTTGTAAGATAATAGCATTTAAAGAAATCATTATGATTATTTCGTCAGAAATTAAAAAAATCATACGATAGGAAGGAAGTGTGTTTATGTGTCAGGCATTACCATCCTCGTCATTGTTTCTCTCTTTACATTAAATCATATTATTCTCTCTCTCTTTTTTGACGACGTGTTATGTGTTTGCATGCATATAAAGTGATATCACACAGCTAACTTGAGATTGTCCTAAAAACAACATATCATTGCATAATTATTTAACAATTTTGATATTTCAAATTTCAATATTTTTTTACAAGAGAAAAGAAAGGTTCAGATAAATATATATTTTTTTACCGGAAATCAGAAATAAATGTTAAATTTCAATTTATAAATAATGTTATCTCAAAAAGGTATTTAGTAGTATAAAAGTTAATCTTTGTAAAATTTTACCTGATTTACTCTACCTACATAATGTATTTCTTTGTTTGTTACATTGTCATCAAGTCGTATGATTCTCGTTCTACCATAGGAATATTCTGAGTGGTTTTTTCAATGCCAAACATTAGTGGCCTTCAAGTTTTTGTTTATATTTTTTTAAAATCAAGCGAGTCATACGTTTTTTATTGTTTCAAAACATTAAAAAAATCAATCGATTAATTATGCGCAATAAACATACGAGATATTCAGCTTGCGTATACCATAAAAGTCTATGTGTGTTTATATTCAGTTACTCATGATTGCAAATTCTTTCGAAATACCTTTGTTTTTTTTGAGACTATAAACATCACTTTTAATATTTACAAATGATATGTGTGAATTCGCTTCTTTTTAATATTACAAAAAGAGAGAGGGTATTTATGTGACCAAGAAAGAGAAAAGTGGATAAAGCAAAAATTCCAATGTCATCTGGCTTATTAAAAAGGCGGAATTTTTTGGAAAGTCTTGTCTCATCATCACTATCAATGAAAAATTAAAAATAAATTTTTTCTGTGCAAATTTATTTAAAATAGCGAAGTTGCAAAAGATCGAGAGAAACTCTACTTGGTCAACTCAAGCTTCTCATCGGTTTATATTTATAGTCTCATTGCATAGCAAGGGGATATTGACGCTACACAAACAAATTCGAGAGAGTGAGATTTCTTTCCCTCTCACTATTTTTAAATATCGTACGATATTTTTGAGTTACCACACCCTCGAAAAATATCGTATGATTTTACAGTTGATTTTTTTCTCTCTCTTTGTTTCTTCTTGTAACGTTGTTTTTGATGTTATGTTATGAATGAAGCAACGAAAAAAATTGGGTAATGCATTTAAATTTCTTTCTCTCTCAATTAATACTTTTCCTCTTGTGCTCACTGAACACTCACGTGAATATATTTCATGAAATTTTTTAAAATTAAGTTGAATGCACTAAAATGAAAGTTTATTGTTATTTTAACACTTGACCCACTTCTTATCAATTAGTTTGATAAGTTATAAATAAACTAATGAATCGAATTATATAGTAAATTCAACGTTATCATCAAGTGTCTGTTATGCGATAAGATAAATTTTTTTTTTCGGTTTCCTCTAGAAACAACGAGTTAATATCAAATTTGATTTTTGTTTACTGTGATAATTGATTGAGAAAATAAATCTTTTTATCACAATACATTCTTCCATCATCATTCCTAATCACGGTCTAGATAGAAATAAGACTGAGAAATAAATAAATGAGAGAATTTTGACCACTTTATCAAATTATTAAAAATATGAAAAGAGAAAAAAAAAATTTGTCACTCTCATTTTCTGATATATTAATAAAGAATTTTTCATGCTATAGTTAAAGCATTTACTTTTAATTTTAGTCATATTAGTCTAGTGAACTTACTAATTAAAAATGATAATGAAGAAAATTATATGAGCTAAAGTAGTAACTAAGATAATATTTCTAGTTCATCAGAGTTTTCCTTGATTATTCTGATCTTTGAACTGTTTGTTAGTAGCATATCTCTAGAAATTGCAAAACAAGGTTTATTTATGACTATAATCAAATTTAGAGCATCAACCCGTACCAACTTACATAACCTCAGTTATATAACTTCCAATTTAATCATCCATGTTTATCTTCTCATACATGTAAAATTGTGGCATTTTATTAACATAAATATGAACATAAATTGTCTTAAATATTTTTAAATGATAAAATTTTTTCAAGAATTATCACTTTAGATAGACACGTTTTAGATTTCCTATTTATTTCTACTTATAAAACATTCTACAGTCCAATGTGATTCAATGCATAGGAAATGAACCAATGATGCATCTCATTTTAAAATCAATTGACAAGCCTCTTCGCTCTGCAGCAAACTTCAAGTTTCTTACACGTGGAGATCATTGCTAAAGATAATTGCATACAAACAAGCTTTTTCTTGTTAGTTTTATTGTTTCTTATGATGAGTAAAGTTCGCTGATGAAAAAATTGAGTCAAATATCTGACAATGACTTTAATCTTGAATTAGTTATGAAATTGATAAAAATACATACTTTTCTTAACAATTTTGTATCATGTAAACAATTTTTAATGAGTTTTTGGTAATAAACGGAGCTTACACATTCACTTTGTTCGGCTGGGTTATGCGTAAAGTCAAAAACATATAATAGCTAGAGACTTACAATTTTTTGTGTTTGATTTTTGCTGTTAAGTTATTGCGGCTTATCACTTTATTAAAAAACCTCTAACTTGTCGCATTACTCAAGAAATTGCGAATAAAAATTACTCAAGAAAAAATCTATGATCAATTTTACATCCAACCAATATCTTTAATTAATTAAATTCGCATAATCAGCAAATTATTACTTGTTGACTACAAATTATTAGGAACGAACGGATTAATATTTTTGATAATTAATTTATATAATAGATCTGAAACAAACAAAACTGTTTCTCATTGAGAATAAACTTTTGAACCTTTGCAAATGTGAACACTTTTGACCAAAGGTTATAAAGTCTTGTATCTTTTATTACGCTTTTATTGTAATCTCTTTAATGATCAACAATCACGCAACTATTTTTGACCTTACCCAGAGCTATCATACACATCTAACTGAAATTAATTTTTCATTATTTTTCTTACAGATATAAACTGGAAAACAAGTGACTTTTCTCTTCGTAGTGTAATCAAATAAAACAATTTATTAACATGGGAAAACACGTTGCACTCCGCGAAACGCAAGAATTTCGCATAACAGATCCATCAAAACCTGTGAGGATATTCCAAAATCCACGTGATAAAACAGCATCCATTGATCCTATCACAATTCCAGCACTCATGAATCGTACGGTAGAAAACTATGGCAACCATCCAGCTCTCAAATACAAAGATATTGTCACAGGAAAGTGGCAGACAATTACTTATAAAGAATACAAAGAGCGTGTCGAGAAGATGGCTAAAGTTTTCATAAAACTCGGTCTCGAGCGCTATGGCTCTGTCGCAGTTCTCGCATTCAATAGTGTTGAATGGTTTGTCTCTGAACTAGCGGCAATTCATGCCGGGTAAGTGAAAATAATCACTTCTAATTGAATAAAATTTATAAATTTTCTCCTTTTGATTCTATAGTGGTAACATCGTTGGTGTTTACACAACAAACTCTGTCGATTCAGTGTTTTATGTACTTGATAGTTGTAAGGCAAATATTGTCGTGGTTGATGACGCAAAGCAAATGGAAAAGATTCATGAAATTAAAGATAAGTTACCAAATTTGAAGGCCATCATTCAAACAACTTCGCCTTATGCGCCTTATGTCAAACGAGCTGATGGATATTGGCGTTGGAGTGAGCTCGTAGAAATGAAAACTGATGATGTTGAAGAAGAATATCAACGAAGACTCAAAAGTATTGTTGCGAATGAATGCTGTTGTTTGGTTTACACATCAGGCACAACAGGAACACCAAAGGGCGCAATGTTATCACACGACAACTTTACATGGGATGCCTACAGTTTCACTATTAATGTCGATAATATACAAATGGGAAAGGAAGTTTTAGTCTCTTATCTTCCTCTCTCACATGTTGCTGCACAAATCATTGATATATTCATTTCAATGACACTTGCGGCTACTGTATACTTTGCTGACAAAGATGCATTGAAAGGATCACTTGTCAAAACACTTGTTGATGCACGACCAACCAGTTTTTTGGGTGTTCCACGTGTTTATGAAAAAATTCAAGAAAAAATGATGGCTATAGGCTCACAGTCGGGTGCATTGAAAAGAGCAATTGCATCATGGGCTAAAAATGCAACATTAAAACATCATATGGAAAAAATGGCTGGTCGCCCTTCAGCATCTTTGCAATACAAATTGGCAAATAAAATTGTGATGAGCAAAGTCAAGCAGGCACTTGGTCTCAATCGATGCAAGCATTTTATTACTGGTGCAGGTAAAACGAAATAAAAAGTGAAGTTGTTTTAATTTTAGCTAACGAAAATTTTCTATTTTTAGCTCCTATGAGTGTGGACACAAAGAAGTACTTTATGAGTTTAGACATGCCAATTATAGAGGCGTTTGGAATGAGTGAGTCTACAGGTGGCCATTGTATGGGAAATGTACATGACCCAACATTTGAATCAATTGGTAGAAATGCACCGGGCACGCAGACAAAAATTGTAAATAAAGATGAGAAGGGACATGGAGAGATTTGCTTACGTGGTCGTCATATTTTTATGGGTTACATCAATGAAATTGAAAAGACAATTGATGCAATTGATGATGAGGGATGGCTTCATACAGGCGACATTGGATATATTGATAATGATGGTTACATATTCATTACCGGAAGATTGAAGGAAATAATTATCACAGCAGGTGGAGAAAATATTCCTCCAGTTCATATTGAAGACCTTGTTAAGAGTGAATGCTCAGCCATTTCAAATGCAATTCTTATTGGTGATAAACGCAAATTCCTAAGTATGTTGATTACATTAAAGACTGAAGTTGATGAAGAAGGAGTTCCACGAACTGAGCTCGCACAAGAGACAATAAAATGGTTACAGTCGATGGACTTGAGGTACACAACATTAAAAGAAATTCTCGAAGCAGGACCAGATGCAAAAGTGATGAATGCAATTCAAGAAGCTATTAATAGAGCAAACAAAAATTCAATCTCCAATGCACAGAAAGTTCAAAAATTTGCAATTTTACCGCACGATTTTAGCATTCTTACCGGAGAGTTGGGACCAACAATGAAATTGAAGAGAAGTTTCGTTGCAGACAAGTATAAGGAAATCATAGATAAATTTTATCAATAAATAATCTCAAAATTTTTTGTGAATATCTCGAATTGTGAAAATTTCTGCCGATTGCTTAAGTATAATGCCAAAATTACATCACTTATTCACTTTAATTTCCTCTTAGATTTTTGAGAGTTCTTTTATGTTAATTTTTTTGGGTTTGATTTTAATTTTTTCTGCCTAAACTCTTATCTATTTAAAAATTACCACAAAAAAGTCTATTTTAATCAAAACTTATCTGATAAATATCACTGCTTATATTAAATTTATTTATATTATATATTACATAGCTATGAAGAAGCTAATTTTGCTATTGAGCCACGATATGAATATATATTAAGAAAATTTTGCTATGCGCTCTGGGTACTGATATGGGTTAATAATTAGTTAATAAGAAAATGCTGATTATATAACTAAAATAAGAGCAGTAATGAACGCTAAAAAGTTAAATAATTAAAGATAGACCAAGAAATTAGGGAAATTTTTTTGATAATAGTTAATTTAAAGAGTCTACTTAAAAAATTTGTCATATATCTTTTATAATGAAGAATTGAATCTCCTATAAATTGATAATAAATAAAAATCATTAAAATTCCTAATAATAATTTTCAAATATTTTATAAAATACTTTAAAATTACAGTTACATCATGCTATATATGTTACACTCTATTAATATTCAATTTTTAGCAAAGTATTTATTCATAGCTTTAATTAATAATTTTATTTTGATCTTTTATGAGTAAACAGATTTCTACTCGAAAAATGAGTCAACTTAATTAGCTTATGCACTGTAGAAAACACGTCAGAAACATGTTGTGTGATACAAGGAGAAAAAAAATGTTGCGCAACACATGTCACTAAATAGCGATTCTCATTTTATCGATTAGAATATTTTCTGAAATAAATTTAAGTTTACAAAAATTTAAAAAAAATATCTTTAAATATGTTCTTTTATTGATTCACTGATTTATTTCTAATTCTTTTTTAGATAATTTGATTAAAATTTGAGGAATTTAAAAAACACCTACTTATCATCTAATTACAACATTTCTTCATATTCTCAACACTAGAAAAAGATGAGACATTAAAGAGATTTGTCACATAAAATGAGTTTTTTTATTTAGTTTTGAGAATTGTTCTTCTTATTATCTAACATCTGAGGTATCAATATCTTCATTAAGAATGTATTTTTAAAATCATTTATTGCTACACTGACTTACGTATAAAAATCATTCATGTGATGTTTACATAGAATAAATTGTGATGCACTGGGAAAAAAAGGAAAATTGAAACAATAAAAAGGGACAAGGGACTGAAAGCAAAGGAGAAACAATAATAATTCACAATTTGAGATCAGAATAGCCTTTTATATGCTGACAATTAAAATGATATCCTTTACAAATTACTTGAGATTTCAATTCTGTTCAAAAGTTTGAGGGCAAATACGGCCATCCAGGTATCCTTTCAGAAACACTTGTTGTGTTTGGCGTTTGCGACACTGTTGAGGGTGATAATGTAGTTGAAGGTGGTGGATGAGGAGTGATAATGGGTTGCACTGGTTTGAAAGATGCTGCGAGTGCTGATGCTTGATTTGTACTTGTAGGAATGGCAGTTGATGTGCTCGCATAATTTGAAAAATCATTTGCCATCAGAAGATGTGGTGGATATTTTGGAAGCATATTGCTCGAGTCGCATCCTTGTGCTTGTGCATGACAAGCTGCCATAAGCCCATGGAAATCAAATCTATTGTAAATTTTTAATTAATTTTAATTCATAGAAAATCAAGATATTATTTCTTACCTATAAGCGTACCTAAGGTGAACAGTAGAAAAAATTATGACATTAATTTTAAAAATTTTTCTTTAAAATTAAAAATCAATTACCTTTTTCCATGAACTTTCGTCATTATTGATTTATCATAATAATATCTAAAATTTATTTTTTATGAAAAAGAAAATTAATTTTTCAATGCCATCATACCTCAATGCACGACTTAGTTTATCGTAATTCATGTTTGTTTTATTTTTCTTAACACCCCATCGTCTTGCTACCTCATCCGGATCAATTAATTTAAATTCCCCAGCAGTTCCTGAAAATTAAAGATTGGCAAAATTACTTTCTTTGAATCAACAGTTCACGTAACTGAAACAAAAAGTCAATAAACGTAGGAAGAAAAAGTTGCTTCACATCTTCACTCATACACTCACCTTCCCACTTTATGAAATCTGAATTGGACGAATCAGCGAGCAGTTCTATAAAAAATGAAAAATAAAAATTACTATTGGCTGAGTTTTCCAATACGCCTCTTTTAAAATTCCAGAAAAACTGGAATGAAAACAGTTCAATTAGAGTTTTTTTTATTTTCAATTTCTATAGATTATAAGCTAATTAATTTACTGACTCATTTATTAGACATAAATAAGTGTAATTTCAAAGCCTGGGGGCCAAACAGAATTTTTTTCGGTTAAATTTTTTAAATTTTGAATTGAAATTTTTGTGATTTCCTCTGAAAAATTGGTGAAAAACTGTCAAAATTTTAAACCTTCTTTCTCATTTTTTCTAATTTTCATTTTAAAATTTCCGAAATAGTCTGCAAATTCTGCTTTTTCAGTGCTTTTACTTTTGAAAAAAAAAATTTATTCATTCATATCAATGTTCTCATGGCTTCATGAATTAATAAATACTTATAAAATGATTCATTAAATGATATGTAGAAGTTTTTAATAATAATTTTACTGTTTTATTGTAAAAATAATAATTTATTTACAAATTTTTAAATTACTTTTCTGCATTTTTGCGGAGTTATTTTTCCCCTGTTGCAATAATTTTTTAAAAATTAATTTAAACGTTATAAAAATTTAATGACAATAGTGATCATTCAAGTTCGCTCAAAACCAATTAAAAAGCTAATTACGATGATTATTCAACATATAAATACAAATAAAGATAAACGTTATTACAACAAGATAAAATATATTGTTTCGTATATAAATTTACATTAAATAAATAAATTCATATTAAATTCTCATACCATTTTACTAAAAAGTTAGTTAAAAAATTACCTAAAAGAAATTGCCATAATTGTATCTGCCCCGAGCCTTGCGCCACCAATCGATGAGTAGCATTTAAAAGCTGATACGGATCTGTAAAAATTTTAAAAAGATTAGCTAAATGTTTCGCTTTAGTAACAATTTTTTGGTAGCTCTTTAAAATTTATAATGTAATAAATTTTTGTGATCAGAAATGTTATCAAAAATTATTTGTATGTAAACGTTGAAACATTTTTGTCCGTGTATCGTTTAAAATATTTTTTTCATCACATAGTGTCTCTTTGTTCTCTACCCTGACAATTCGTGGAATTTCATTGCTTGGTTTTTTTCTTTTTAATTCAATCGGCGCCATATTTTTTTGCGACTCCATTAGAATCTTTCTTTTTCTCGCAGATGAAGATAAAAATTAAAATTAACGAATTAATACCAATTTTCTGGCACCGCTTTAAAATGATTTATGTTTCATTTAATTTTTTGATTTGAATTATTTGGAATGAAAATAATGAGAGGATATAATATAAAATCGTTAGTATCAAACTTTGCTAAAATTTAAATAGCTTATTTTTCAGTCTCTGACAAAAACTTAAGTCAATCAAGGGATTGATATTTAAATTTTTCGCTTAAAATTTATATAAATTCAACCTGATTTAAATGTATTTTTGTAAGAAAATTATTTACTCTAATGCTATAAATGCGATATCAAATTACGAAGATGTTCAAATCACAATGTTTAGTAAAAATTAAATATCAGTTTACAAATCCTGTGAACCACAATAAATGATTCTTTTCTTTGCTTGAAAAATCAAATTTATTTGACTTCAATTTGACTTTTGCCGAAAAATTGAAAATCTTTACTTTTGAAGTCTATAAATAGTTTTAGAACTGCAATTTAATATTAAAATCTGTATTTTGGACTTAAAATTCTAACAATAAAAGATTTACAGGAGAAAATTAGTTTATTGAAAATACATTTTTAGAAAATTTTAAATCAACTTCATTAAAATTAAATTTTAATTGAAAAATTTCAAGTGTCTGCGGAAACGGAATTCTTATATGGCATCACTCTGAATTTACTTATCTTCTTAATTAAAGAATGAAGAATAATATCAATGAAGATTTTCTTCAACTCGATTGAGCTTCACTATATTATAATTTTAAATTGACAAATGTCACTTAATATACTCAATAAAAATCATTATAAAAAATATTTAAAAAGAAAACACAGGAAAATCCCAAATCATATGTCTTAATTCACAATAAATTATTTTATTCTTCATACACAATTTTTATTTAAAGTCCACATACAAGTCTTCAATAGTTAATTAAAATTCACATCACAACATCATTTATTTCACTGAAAAAGTCTGTGCAATTGATTGTAAACAGTTTTTGGGTTATTCCAGTTGCTTTTTCACACATTCAAGGAAGAATATATCATCGAAATTAATGAATCAGATCTCTTGACTTCCTTATTTTTGTTTTTCATAAAAATCACAAACAAGTTTTTGAAGTGAATCTACTCCAATCTAATGTTACATTAGTGTACATGAGTCATAAATAGAAAGTGCAGAAATTCCATTACCGTTGTATAAAACTGGACAATGTGGCTGCATACGAGCGACTGCATTGAAGCGTCGAGCAGTGTTAATATCCTCTGGAAATCGCCACATATCAAGACTCATATCTTTAATGCACTCATTCAGAAAATATTTGACTCTTATAAACGATGATTCAGATTCTTATCTTTAGCAAATTTACTTTTTCACTTGTTCAAGATTCATAATGAGTAAAGAAATAAATAAATGATTTCACTGTACTGCACAATATTTTGTTGTTAAAAAACCTTCCACACCGGTCAACTGCTAGGAAAGGACTGATTAAGGACACAGCACAGCAAGTGGATTCGTACACACAGAATCGAGACAACGACGGAAAAGCTTTGCTATGTACGGAAAAACACAATTTTCCATTTTCACACGCACACATTCTTCTTCCTTTTCTTCTATCAGCCTCCTTTTGTTCTTTCGCACATACATAAATACACACACAATTGAACTTCCTTCCCACAACACATTTAACCTTCTAACTTTTTCCTCTGTTTGTTTACACAAGAATTAAGGATGTGATTTTTCACTCAGAGAAGGGTGAGCGAGTTGAGTTGATTGCAAAATTATGCGGCGATTTATTTTCAATTTATCAAGATTTCACTTTTGAGGTGTTTAAGGGTGAAAGAAAGAAAACTATCGAATGCCAGCGGAGGATTCTCATGTCATAGATTATTATGCTATCAACTGCAACTTCATTTAATGATTTCTTAAGCTACTCATAAGTAAATAAAGTTAGTTTGAGATAAAATCATGACATGTGAAAAAGAAAATAAATCCGAATGTGTAAATGGACTGAAGTTATTGTTATCTTGCTTCTTTGTATCTTTTATTTAAAGAGAATTCCTTTCTCAATGAGATAAATTGGAAATTTTCCTCTTCTCATTTATATCAAGCTGTGCAAAATTCAATTTAATTCTTCATTATCATTATCGATTTATTTTAAAATAACAAAACAGAAGTAACAAAAAAATAAATTTGAACGAGAGAGATAGAGAGGAAATTTTCGAAACTTTTTCTTAATTTTCTCACACATTCACTGCTGAACATCAAAAATATACAAAAGTCTCATGATCCTTTTTTGCAATAACATTTGACTTTCAAATTAAGTTCCAACAGCGATCGTAAGGGATTAAGGACATGACTCGACCTGAGTGACATTCACTCTATATTATTTTTCTGTTTGTTTATTTGGGGTAGTTTTTTATGAAGAGATTTTTTATAGTGACACAATGAGATAAAAAAAAACTTAATTCATTCAAAAAGATTTTGCAAGTTTTCAAACATATTTTGATATTCGTAAATATCAAAAAAAGCCAGAAAAGATCAAAATAATATTATGCTGAAGAAGAGAGAACGTTAATTATGCTAATAGACAAGGATTGAATTGAGTGTAGGATGAATATGACTGACATTTTATGATATTCAAACAATAAATAAAAATGAAATCATCATCGTCGTCGTCATACAAGAAACTCTTAAATCTAATTGACCTTGAGATTATTTTTTCTAAGAATTTAAATTTATGAATAGTTAGAATAGAGTAGAAAATAAAAATTAAGTTTTATTTAAAATATTTTTTTTAAATTCAATTCTTATCACTGTTGATAATGACGAGTGAAAAATATTTCCTTGTATTACGATTTTGATAAGATTTTTATTCAGTTTAAACGTATTTAAATTTCAATTGATTGATGAAATATTTAAAGAAGAACTCATTGACTTATTCTATGAATTTTATGATTCATTATAGCAAATTGCAATGTTAGAAAATTCACTATTTCTTTCTTGTACACTTTAATCAATTTTTAGAAAATGTACTTGAATTTAATAAATATACAGTTATAGATGATTCATATTTAAATGTAAACAAAATAATTTTGATTTTTTATAAAATTTGTTTCTTAAAAAATTCTTTAATTCTTATCAACTCCCAAGGGACTCATTATTCACACATTAAATTGAATTCAATCCATAAGTGTTTTTTAATCACAAGTCAATAAATTGTTTAACCCTCGTCTGAGATTTCTTCTATTCTTTGGTCAATTTATTCAATTTACTTCCTTATCATTGATGATAATAAATTTTCACAAACAGCAAGTGATTTATGAAACAATAATTTTTCTCTGTCACAATCAGAAAAATATTTGAATTTTTCGAACTAAATTAAACTTAATATTCACCTGGATCATCATCATTAAGAAGCGTCTCATCGACACTCTCTCCTACATTTTCCATCAGGTATTTAAAATGATCCGCAACCATTTTGCCGCCGTCAAATGATCCGCAGACGATAAAGAAATCTGCTTTAGTAAATTTTGCCAATTCTGCGCCATTTTTTGGAAAGCGTGACGCATCCAGTGGCGGTTTGATTTCAAATTGATCTGATGCCCATTTAACCCATGTTTCAATATGCTTCTCCGACCATGTTTTCGGATTATTTGGCACAAAAATGACTTCATTCTCGTCCTTCTCACTACTCTCAACAACCTCACTGGCACCACTGTTTGATGGTGACTCATTTTTTTGCACTAAAAGAGATTCAATGCTTGTACTATCACTTTCGTCATCGTTTATCACTATTTCATTGTCATTTCTTTGCATCTTGAAGGCATCTGATTACAAATTAATTGTCTACATTTTGTCACTCTCCTTATTTTTTCCATTCTCACAATAAATATCAAACAGAAAAATAATTTCTAGAAAATTTCACAATATTTCGCATTATCATCGATATTTATTATCACATTCATTTTATAGCGTTTTATTTAATTTTATTTTTCTTTTTTTCTAGGAATCAATAAATATTTTGACACTAAAAAGCCGTTGAAAAGAATTTACAAAAAAAATTTTTTTTTCTACGCAGCGATGAACCTACGAACTAACTAATGAAAATTTTTGCACAAAACTGATCCATTCGATCGTTCTCTCTCTTTTTTCTCCTCACAGTATAAGAAAATGTAAAGTCGATCACATACATATGAAGACCGGTATGAGTAAGCAAGTAAGTGATTGAGATTGTATTGAGTAGAGGGGCACATTAAAATTGTTTGTGTTCAAGCAACACATGAATAACTATAACTACGTACATTTGCAAACTCTTATCATTTTTGCTCCGTAGTATTATTTCTTACTCTACGTTACGTTTGTGTGTTTTCATTCATAAAAATGAAATCGTGATGAGTCATCAATGGGGATTTTTCTACGCTCGCTTGTTAATGCTTCGCGCTCTCACATAATTGAAATGTATGTTTCGCTATGAAATGACTCAAAACGCAAATTTATGCGTGTATGCACGGAGTACACCAGGAATTAGTTTTTCTGCGTTTAGTTCATTTCTAGGAAATTTTTATTGATCACATTTCTGCTCTCTGTGTGTCTCTGTTATGTGATTCATTATGAATTTAATGTGTGCGCGCGATATTGAAAAAGAAAAGACGTTTTAAGTGGCTGCTTTTGCTTTGACTAGCTGATGATTTACATAAAATAAACGTCTGTGCAAAATAAGTTAATTTATTTTTTCGCTCGTTTTCTAATTTAATAAGGAGTAAAAAATGCTCACATGAAATTTGATAGGATTTGACTTTGATGATTTATAAATAGGTCAGAAGTCAAAAATGATTCATTGACGAATCTATTTTTTATTATCGCTTCTGAGAATTCTCATCGAAATAAATGAATTGAAAAGGCGAATTATATTTGTGTAAATATACAAAAGAGTATACATTCATTCATAAATTCTCAACTATGTGCCATTGAGGAAATGATGTGATTTTTTGTTCTTTGAGTTGTGAACAGGTTGCTATTCTTCATAAGAAATGTTGAGGATTGTTTATTGAAAATTATTCAACCGCTTGATATATGTGAATTAAATTAGGAAAAAAATGACTTGCAATTTCACATGAAGGAATTTTAAAATTTAGCGCCATTTTAAACGAATTCGTTCAAAACAAATTCTTATTGACTTTAATAAATTTCTATTTCAATTGATTAATTTTAATGCTTAATTAATTACAATTGTTAAAACAAAAATTTACAAAATTCTGATTCTACACGAGAGTTGGAAAATACGATTGGAATTTAAAAATAGAAAGATTGTGTTAATTTCTAAGAGTGGCTATTTATGAAACAGGATAGAGTGTCGAAATATTCTCACAATATTGTAAATATATTAAATAATTTACCTAAAGACTACCTTCACTAATTCTCATTCATCCATCGACTTCTCTTTCTCTTCCTAATTTGGCAAAAACGACGGCACACAAAAATATCAGTCTGCTGTCTTGTCGACAGCACTAGCTAGTTAGTTTACATCGAGCGTATATTAATAATACATAATAATATTTTTTGACGATGAATCATGTACAGATACAGGCCAAGTCTCAAAAACTTGCAAACACACACAATTTTTTTTTTCTTCTTGAGGTTTTAAAATTAAGTCTATGATCAACGCAATTTTCCACGAATTGTCGTTGGCTTCTCGCAGAAAATTAAAAAAATCGTAACAAGCGTAAACAAGCGATGTGAAACAAGTGGTATTGGCTGACGAATAATCATTCTTCAATTCAATATAGCAACACCATAATTATCTGCACATTTAATGTACATCATAGTATGTTGGCCAAAGAGAGCAGTTTTTATGAATCACTACAATGAAATTCAATTTTTTATGAATGAATAATAAAAATAATTTACGAGTACGTTCACAAGATTCGATGAGGAAGATAACCAACGGTTAAAGAAAAGGGAGGACGAAACGAAAAGAGGAAGAAGAGTAACATTCTC
The DNA here is from genome assembly GCA_014622435.1 of Polypedilum pembai. NCBI lineage: Eukaryota > Metazoa > Arthropoda > Insecta > Diptera > Chironomidae > Polypedilum > Polypedilum pembai. Next base: position 23,416 of record JACWBX010002263.1, on the reverse strand, counting down.
ATGTAAAACAGTGGAATGTGCGGAATTCAATATAGTGATTCTGAGAAATTTTCGATACAATTTGTGTGCCTGCTTGGCAAAAGAAGAAGAGCGCTCTATCTTCTTTCTCGTGTACAATGTGATGATGTTGATGACTCATTAATTTTTATATTTTATTCCGCGCTGTTTTCTTTTGCTTTTACATGTTGATCATTTCTCTCTCTCGCTCTCTTTATTCTCCTGCAAACTTATTGAAATGATTTCTTTTGTGGATATTGTATTAAATTTATTTGGCGGCACAGAAACAAAAACGAGTGTATGGAATTATTATGACATAACAAATGCTTTGTGTGAGGTAAATAGAATCTTGGCACCATTTAAATAAAATTCATAGAATTCCATTAATGTGTTTTAAACCGCAAATCAATTTATAGAGAAATGTTTAATGCCAAAAAAGGAATAAAAGACAACCAGTTGGTTTATTTTTCTAAAGAAAAAACGAATGTCAAGTGTCAAGTTGTTGGTGTTGATTTTTTTTATTGTGGATTTAAATCCTGCTGAATCCTACGCACACTCAACATCTATTGTTATTTACTGCATGTGTTTGCAATAAAAAAAGGCATATCACTACTCTCTATTTTAAAAAACAATCTAAAAAAATAATAATATAGAGTAAACTGAGAGTGAATGTCACTCAGGTCGAGTCATGTCCTTAATCCCTTACGATCGCTGTTGGAAGTCAATTTGAAAGTCAAATGTTATTGCGAAAAAGGATCATGAGGCTTCCGAATACATTCATGATTGAAATAAAAAATGTGTGTAGCAAGCGAGAGCAAGCGTAAATGCGACAGGAGGAAGGAACGAATATATTCGTTTATTTATTTTAGCATTAAGATGAATTATAGCTGCCATTCAAGGAAAAAAGATGTGAATAAGTTTTTTAATAAAATTCTTATGCTCTGTGTCACATGCAACATTTTTTCTTTATCACATTTGTTTTACCACATAATATTTTATTTATAAATTCTGCAGAATTTTCTGCATTTGCGTCTTCAAAAAACAGTTTATTACAAAAGCCTAAATAATTCACATAATAATTAAAAACATTCAATCATAAAACCATAATAACAACAGTTCATCAATTTATAATTTAGGAAAAGTTCACTGGTTCTTTGTAAATTAAAAATAAAGTGCTGCCAGTGCGTTAAGTGAGAGAACTAAACTTAAAAATAAAACAGCAAAATCTCCGTGTAAACAGTAAAATGTACATCCCTGCTTGTTTGAACCCTAGCTGCCTACAATAATAAACACATTTTCATTTTCATTTAGATCTCGAGTCGAATCAGACTTTTTCACTTTTTATCTGGTTTAATTAGTAGTGTTTAAGTTTTGAAACATCGCGATTTTAATCGAATTTTATGAAGTAAATTGTCGAAATGCATTGGATTAGTGGGCTAGATGGAGGTAAGAGTGAAAATATAAAATAAGAACCTCATCTACCATAATAAGATATTTAAAAGTGAATTTTAAGCAATAGTCTGTGAACAAATTTAAATTTAACATAAAAACAATTTTGAAAGCTGTTTAAAAGAGTGATTTATGATATTTAAAGTCTCTGTTGAATGCACAGAAAAACGAGAATATTTAAAAGAGACATTTATGGAAAGAAAAACGCAAGTAAATAGACTTCCATTGAAGTGAAAAGAAGAAATTGTTTATGTGCAACAGTATAGTACAAAAAACAGCGTAATTGAACGAGAAAGAAAAGAATGAACAAACGTTTAAGTTAATATGTGAAGTGACGTTCCAAGTGAAATTGAAAACATTTTATCATTTCTTCATTATCAGTTTGCTGCAAAATTGTGTTAATTAAACTTATTAATGTGACGTTTAAATAACACATGATAGTGCTCATAAACTGGTTTTTTTAATTTTTTTGATCACTTTCTGACCTTCAAAACAACTGCTCAAGATTAATTTCTTCTTCTTCAATGTCCTCTATCTTCTCACATAATTTGGCAAAAGATTGACGTTTAAAATTTATTTATTGATATTTTAATCATTTAAAGAACATATTTGATGTGACAAGAGCCTGCGTAACTTTTTTGCGGCTGTCACTAACGCTCATCAGCATGTCTAAAAATATACAGTACATGATAACGTGTATTTTTATAAATTCTTTGTTTTTGCTCGTTATCATTGATTCCTTTAAGTGAATGTTTACAGTTTGAATACGCAATAAATGCATCTTATCACTATTTCATTTTGTATTTCTTGGAATTTCAGGACCACGTAGAGTCAACCATGCAAGTGTTTCGATAGATGATTATTTAATATACACATTTGGCGGGTACTGTTCTGGTGAAGATTACCGGGTTACTCGTCCTATTGATATTCATGTATTAAATACAAACACATTAAGATGGTCGCTGTTGCCAATCCCAAAAAATCAAAAATATCCACAAGTTCCTTTTCAAAGATACGGTAAGTTACATAAAGTTGTTTAAGTGTGTGCACAATCTAACCACAGCATTTGCCAAAAAGAAGTCTGATGATGCAATCTTAAACTTTCGTTTTCATAAAATAAATGAACTTTTAATGAAATTTCTAGGTCATACAGCGATTGCATATGAAAATAAAGTTTACATATTTGGAGGAAGAAACGATGAAATGGTGAGTGACCGTTTTTATCAAAAAAATCCGAATAAATAAGTATTTTCCGCAATAATCAATCAAATTTTAAATACTCTTTCTCTCTCATACTAGGTTTGTGATATTTTATTTTGCTTTGATACGAGGACAAATGAATGGTCGACACCACAAGTGACAGGAAATTTGCCTGGAGCTAGAGACGGGCATTCTGCTTGCATAAAGGATCATTATATGTATATATTTGGAGGATTTGAGGAAGTTATTGACCAATTTTCGTGTGATGTTCATGTTTTGAATCTTAAAAATATGGAATGGAATTATATTCATACATTAGGTACACCGCCATCATATCGAGATTTTCATACCGCATCAGTCATCAACAATCGAATGTATATTTTTGGAGGTAGAGGAGATAATTTCGCGCCATATCATTCCCAGGAAGAAATTTATTGTCCAAAAATAGTTTATATGGATTTAAAAACTAATCAATGGATAATGCCCACCACTCATGGGAAGCAACCAATTGGACGAAGGTCACACAGTGCATGTGAGTACATTAAGCTCTATCTATAACACACATACACAAAAAGATTTATTTTAGTTATGTTCATTACATAACCAATGTTGCTATTTTTCAAATTAATTGTGTTACTGCAATACAATGGTTTTACCTACTTGAATGCCTTTTTTACTGATCTTTTTATTTTTTCCATGCGCATGTTCACAAATTTTATTTCACTTCTCATTTATTTTTGTGTGTCATGACTGATCACTTCGTTGTTGATGTTTTTCGCTGCAAACTTAATTGCTACTACCTTCAATATTGCATATTTTATTATTACTGAGTGATAAAATCTTTAATAAATAAAATGTGAGACATGGGCATGAATGGGAAAGGCAAAAAGTAAAAATTTGCACAAAACACTAGGTTGTGAAACTCGATGAAAATGTTTCTTTTTGACTAAGTTTGAATTTTTTGGCTATACGAGACGCTTTAATTCTAGATTTCTTTTCATTAGCGATAAAATCTTAATAAAAATTTAAATATAGTCCATGCCTAATTTGATGAATGCAAACTCACACATATTTAAGTGAAACAAGTTGCTGAAAGTACGATAAGAGAGTCGCGATGCAAGCAAAAGAGAGTCAAATAAATTGCGTAAAATTACATGTATTCAGAAGGCAAAAATTGCAGACAAGACGCGATTTATAAAATTCAATAAACTGGCTTTACGTAATAATTACTCTGCTTGTATTGTGGACAATGGCCCTTTTGGAAAGTTGTAAATTATTGACAACGAATTTTTATTTGAAGTAATTTTTTGGTTATGTCGTTTGATCAGGTTTTTTTGTTTGTCGTCACATATAAAGAAATATATGATAAAGAAAAGTTTTGAAGAAAAAAGTACAGAGAGATTAAAACAATGTATCAAATATTATTATATGACTACATGTCACAAATTATTTGATTACTTCAATAAATGATTACATAGCATGACAATCAAGTCAACAAATTAGTAACGCAGCTTGAGAGCATTCAATGTCGTTTATTTTCCATTGACAAGATTAATGTGAAGGTGTGTGTATTGTGACATACGTATGTCTGTGAACACTCTTTCTTAGACCTGAATAAACCATATTAACATTCATCATTATTATTTGGCAAGAAAAGTGTTTTCAACACTTAATTGCCAGTTTATTTGTACTGTCTCTCTTTTCTTTCTCATACTCTTCATTCGATGTATTATAAAATCATAAGAAATAAAAATCAAATGCAAGAAGCTCATAAAAATTCAAATTTTCATCCTTAATTTGCTTTTTTTGTCTTCAAAATATTTCTCTATAGTTCACATATGTGATGAGAGCGAGCGAGAAAAAGAAGCTATTGTGTGTATGCATAAAATAATGACCCATTTTGTAGTCATATTGTGATTACATTGTCATCCACTAGTTGCACATTCTTTTCTCACTTTTTACATACTTTTTGTGCTCTTGTCTCATTGTACGTTTTGCTTTATATAAATTTTTTTTTGCGAAAAAATACTTTGCGAATTCAATGTTATACATTGATGTTGAAAAATGTACTAATGAAAGACTACAATTCGTCAGTTGAGTACATTTTAAAAGATGAGAAAAGTTTAATCAATCTTTATGTCAAACAGATTAGTGTTATTTATTTGCACATATATCTTCATATTAAATTGTAACAGAATAGCAAATTTCACAATGTTGTCTCAAGTTCAAAGAATTTTTCATCAACGGCGGTTTGATTGATGCAACTGACAACAAAACTTGTATCCTTGCACTGTATTACAAATTCATTTATATGATTACGAATGATATTTATGGTTGTTTTATGTAAATATTGATCGTCTCTTTTTTACGTCTAGACACTTACTGTGCTTATGTATTAAATCTTTAAAATACATTCCTTAATGAAATATAGTCAGCTGTTGATATTGATCATGATCACTTACAAAAAAAGATTTTTGTTAAATTTCGCAAATATGTGAAAATTTTATTTTAAGCGTGGAAGTTGTATTTTCAAGCGGCTTATGGTTTGCCAAAATGAATTTAAAAACTGAATGAATAATTAATTTTTATGCAAATGTAGTTTAATCGAGTTTATTTAATCTCTTTCTATCTTTCCTCATAGTTGTATACAATGGATTGCTATTCATTTTTGGTGGATTCAATGGAATACTTGATCTTCATTTCAACGATTTGCATTGCTTTGATCCGGCTAAAAATGTGTGGCATGAATGTCTGACACATGGCACTAAACCAAAAATAAGACGAAGGCAATCTTGCATTGTAATAGGTTCAAAAATGTATTTATTTGGTGGAACGTGGTAAGTAGAGCAAAAAGAAATAAAATTTTGACCTTGATCCAATTTTCTAAATTTATATCGAAATTATTGCCATTTATCGATTGCATAAAGCTTCTTATTTATCCAATTAATTTGAGAAAAAGAAACACTTTGCAAAATGAGATATTGATGATGAAGAAAGAAAAGTGAAAGTTCGATTAAGATCACACAAAAAGTCTTCATCCGTCCGCTTTTTTTATCTGTCTACCTCTCTTCGTGATTATTTTTAAAATCTTGTTTTCATTAAAACTTATTCACTTACAATCGCGAAGACGCGAAAAATAGCTGTATTATGTAATAATAAATACATACAATTTTCCTCTTCTTCGAATTTCTATTTTTAAATACGAAAAGTGCGATGATGTCGTAAAAAGACATACGATCATTATAATAATTTCTTTGCTTGCCTAATGTCTATTGTTTTTATTTCTCTCTCTTATTACCAATTTCACTTTCAGTCCATCGAGCAATTCAAGTAGCAGTACATCACCAGCTCAACTCATTGACTACAACGACACTCACGTATTAGATTTTTCGCCTTCACTAAAGACTCTCAGTATGTTGGCTGTTTTACGCTATAATTTAGATCAATCAATATTGCCACGTGAAGTTCGATTCGAGATACGAATGATGGTGCAGGCGAATTCAATAAGTCGTCCACTCACCAGTATGGGATAGCAATCATCTTCAATGTTCTCAATCATTATCAACCTTATTTTCCTAATGCTAATCAATTTACTCTATAGTTTGTTTTATAAAATTGAGTGACAAAAAATTGTAACATATACAAAAATAATGAGAAAAAAGGAATGAGCTTGAAAGATGATAAAACAAAACTACGTACATGTTTATCAGGGAGAAAAAAAAATACTTTTTGTAATCATGCTAAATTGATATTTCGTCGTCCGTCGAAATTTAAAAAACGTGAGAGAGCAAAAAATAATTTTTTGTGTTGATTTTAAATGATTTCGAGAACATTTTTAACGCAATTATAGTTTGAAACCATTTGTAATTGAAGACTTATTTATTATACATACGCATTTTAAACCATCATCACATACAACGATTATAATTTTATACAAGTTGGAATTTTAGTTAGAAAAAAAGAAAAAGACGAGTTGCGATGATGTGCTCTGTCTATAAATGAATTTTATTACAATTCTTTACATTTTCACATGTTTGTCAACTAAATATTAAAGATAAAATCGCAATAGTGACATAACTTTAACAACAATCTTTTTAGCTAGCTGAGTGTGAATTATTCATTTAGGCTCTAAATATATTTTTTCAAGAGCTTAGTGATACACATAAATTATAGATAGATTTTTTATTCTTATTCTTACTTCTTTTATGATGATTTTTAGAATTGCGTCATTGATGTGAATTTCAAATTGTGATGAAGAAAATTTGTGAATTTTATTAGTTTGTTTCTAAAAGCACACATATACATCAACAAGTATAACGATGAACTTTTTGATATTGTAGGTAGTCTCAAAATTTTTTTATAAATATATATTTTCTATTTTTTACTTCTCTAATGACGCAATTCTCATGATCATTGCCATTTTATGCAATTGTATGATTATTTGTAATTTCGATGATGATGAAAAAATGAAACAATTTAGCCAAAATGAATTTAAACAACAAGGAAAAATAAAATTGAAAAATGATGATAATAAATAAAAAAAACTTTTTATTTGCACATCAAATGTGATAATAAAGCAAGTTGTGGATTCAATTATTCTATTGACAATTGAAGAAATTACACAAGCGATGATGAGCGTTGAATTTTGTTGAGTTTCTGCAGGCACAATTTTGTAAAGCGTTGATGATGTCAAATAGCAAGTACAGTCATTAGAAGAAGAAAAAGAAATATTAATGAAGGAAATGCAATAACTGATGATTTTGATAAATAGATCGTTGCAATTGAATATCTTTTATCGATTACATCATCTTCAGTAGTTTGAGTTGATTCTGATATGAAATAAAAAAAATTAAATCAGAAGGGTCATTGAATGCCATATTCAAATAAGGAAATTTACCATTTTTGAACGTGATGAAGTAAGTTGTCACAAAGCTTGTCGGTTGGAACGAATGATTATTATCGTTAGTTTTTGATGCTATCAATAACAAGAAGAAAAATGTGTAAATTTTTTTGATGGGTCTATATGCGTGATGTTTCAATTATGATGAAATAAAAAAAATTTTGTGACTATCTCAATTTTCATATGATAATTCAAGGTCAATGTCGAATGAATTTAAGCAAAACTAAAAAATAAAGGTTAAACTTACGTAAAATTTGAATGATTTCTTCAGAATAGCCTATAGCATTTTTTGCTATACACTTGTATTTGCCAAACTCAGTTGCTCCATTAATTTTCACATCCAATTTCATTTTCATGACATATGTTCCATCAGAATCAATTGTCGTCTCATAACTTCCACCAAGTACATAATCTTTCGTAGTCAAATCGTCATTAGCTCTCATCCAGTAATTAACTATCGTAGATTTTTGTTATATAAAAATTTTTTAATCAAACAATTATCATTTATACCTGAATTGGGAAACGACACACTTGAGCACTCGAGCGTAACTTTTTGTCCAATACTGGCACTGACTGTTCTTTGCTCTGCAAATATTTTCGGCTTGACTAAAAACAACGTAAACAAATATATGAAAAACAGATATGAGGAAGAAGATAAGACATGAGTTTATTAGTCATATTTATAATATGCAAGCAGATACATTTAAATACGCACAATTAACAACAACTTTTAATCTTTTTGATACACTTGGGGGGATTCCATTCTATATGCGATTGAGGAAGTATATGATTAGATTTATTTTAAAATTGGCTAATTTATTTTGAATATTTACAGAAGCAATACATAAATAAATTCCAGCTTGATGTCTTGTTATAAATGGAATTTTTAAGACAGGTCCGATAAACGAATAAGCTAAAATGAAATTTTATGTCTGAAGCTGGTTTTGAAAAAGATGATGATAAAAACATTTTCGACACTTACATTCTCTATTTTCAACATTTGCCGATTTCAAATCTTGCTCTCGCTTCCAAACAATCGTTGGCTCTGTAAAATTGAGGAAATTGATTATGTGAGAGGTAAGAGATGTGTTAGTTGTTTTATTATTTTGAATACTTACCAGGTAGACCAGTAGCCTTACAGCTCAAAGTCACGTTTTCAAACTCTTGAACAATTACATCATTGCTCGTTTGCGAGTCAAGAATGTCAGGAGGAACTGGAAAAGTAACAAAAGTAAGCAAGAACTGAGTTATTGAAAGGAGAGAGAAGCCACAAAAAATTTGTTACCAACAACGTTTAAATAACCCATTTGTGATTTCATTGGGTCAGTGTTAATTTGACACATATACCAGCCACGATCTGTAATTTTTACATCTCGAATTTTCAATTGCCAAATTTTCTTCTCAGTATTTGTTATTGATATTCGGTGGTTTTTTGTGATGACATGATTTTGTATTGTCAAAATTGTTTGTGAATCAACTTTTAAAAATGCGATCTAAATGGGAGGAGGAGGAGAAATAAGTTTTTCCTGTTATTAAGCAATAAACAAATGTATGAGAAGAAGGGAGCAATTATGTGACAAATATTATGCTTAGGCACCTTCCGAACGAGAAGAAAAGGAGAAAATTGATTTATGAGAACACAAAAGCTGTTATTAAAACAGAGTGAAAAAATAATTTGAATTTTATTATGGTTAGTTGGCTTTCATTTGTGAGGAGTTTTTATGAATTTCGTAACCCATTTTCAAACTTCCTTTGTCAATTTTTGCTTTTATATCACGACAACTTTCACTTAGATTGAAATGAAGAAGAAAGATTTTTATGACATATTGCGAATTTTGAAAGTTTATGATTTTTGATTGTCATCAGGTTTATATTTCGAAAATAAGTCACAAAACATTCACAAAAGTCCTCCATTTACTCGCAATAAAAATTTCAATATCCACCCTAAGGAAGAAAAAAAAAATAATTTTTATATTATCCCACACATAATCAACATTTCAACGAAAAATCTGCCTCCGTTAGCACAAAAATGTTCTAAATTTTCTTCTTCACTTCAATTATAATGTACGACATTTGTTAATCATGAAAACTTACTTTATATTGATATAAATCGTGAACTTTGCACGTCAATATGGCATCTCTAGAAACTGCTACAGTTAAATTTGATATTGGAGCTGAAAACTTTGGATCGACTGAAACCAGTAGAAAGAGAAAAGAAATTAAAAGTCAAAAGTCAATCAAGTCATTGAATCACTTCAATTAAGAAATAATTTTAAGCTCAAATTTTCATATTAAAATAATATTCACTTAAATGTTCATTTAAGATGTGTTAGTCATTGCTTTTACTACTATCAAAATTTATTATCCGTGCGGATTATAAATATCAAAATGTCATGATGACATTTACCGCTTAAAACATGTATCGATTTTTTCTTCTCTCTCGTCATATTGTCTTGATTTTCATAATCATGAATAGTTTTAAAATATAAATAGTTATGTATGTTATGAAGAATGAGAATTTTAATGATTTTGCAAGGAAAACTCACTTTCAATTTCTTTTTCTGTATTCAGTATAAAATACAAATTTTGAAGATATTCATTTCAATCAATTATTAAGAAATTTGATTAATTTTTATTTGAATCTTGGTAGATAGTTATAATTCAATAGTTCACCGTTATATTTTTCCTTTATATTTTATTTTATGAAATGAGTCTTAAATAAAAGCTTTTACAAAATATTTTAAAATTTACTATTGAGACAAAAATCTTTTAAAACTTAAGTTCAACCAACTAAAATTCAAATAAATGTAGTCAATTTAAAATAAAACACTAATTGATTTATTTTAATTTGATTTTCGTTAAAGATTTTTTAATTGAAGAAATCTAGTGGAAATTTGGTAAAGAATTTTAATCAACTAATTTTAGTTCAAGAATCTAAGTCGATTAAATTCAATTGAAATTTTAGTTTAATTCGATTTATTACAAAAAATTATTTTTAAATAATTCAACAAATTAAGAAATTTTGCTTTCTTGTATTTAAAAGAGACAAATATCAGATTTTACTTAAAAAGAAGACAAAAATCGTCGGAAGAAAATCACATGAAAGAATTTTGCATACAAAAAGTTTTTCAATTAAAAACAAACAATTCCTGAGGGCGATTGCAGGCAAAATCTACATGCTCATGCACACACATGTGGATAATTATTTTGTAATAAAATTTATGCGAAAAGAAAATAATTTATTTCTTTAAAGAAAGAATTTTTCAATCTTGTGTCTTATTTAAACAGGACTTTCAATGAGATGAGCAGCAGAATTGTTTTTAATTTGATTTTGCATGCATGCAAAAAGTATAAGAAAGCTACTGATGCGAACATGTAACAGGAAATTTAAAGAAAACAAAAGATTTCGTTTTCGTGAGTGAAAGAATGAGCAAGTTGATTTCAATTATCTCTCAAATAAAAGATATGATGATATGATGCTTGATGATGAGTTGACACACTTCAGTAAGATGTTATGTGTATGATAAAGAAAATTATGCTGTAATTTGTGAAGGAAAAGCAAGTACCGATAACTTTCAAGATGAAAGGCGTTCAAGGGAAAAATGTTGATGTGCGAGCTTAAATTGTGTTAATTTATAATCTCACTCTTGAACTCATTGGACTGATTCATTAAAAAGTATTTTGTAGCACACATTAAAATTTATAAATTGCTCATTTCGTGTCTGATTAAAATGCGGAATATTTTTTGCTGCAATTATTTATTAATTTGTGATGAAAATTGTCAGCAAATTTTAAAACATTGTTTTAAATTTGCTGATTTTGTTATCAATAAATCCAGAAATTTCCGCATAATTTAAAAAGCTAACTTTACCGAAAGTTCTCTCTTTAATCACATTGGTGTCTTTTAGAAAAAAATCACTGATCGCCTGCACTTTGAACGACAGTTTTAACACAAAAATTATCCAAATTATTTTTCTCATTCTTTTTCTCACAAATCACACAATCTCAACCGAAATCTCAAGAAAGACTGAACTCAAATCACTGCTACTGATTAATCCTGCCACTTGAGATTTTACATATTTTACTTGAAAGTCTTCAGCGAAATGGTTTTCTTGTTCTTTTTCTAAATGTTACCGACACTGCGCACTCGCAGTTCTTTTGATTTAATTCATAAAAATGTGCTCGCTTACTTCTCACCCTTCGGTTAGCTTGCTGAAATCTCACAAATTGAAATGTTGGACGATAATCATAATTTTTATTTGAATGTTTTGTGATGGGCCAATTTAAAAGCGTTGGAAATGTATTTTGATTTAGTGAGCGAAAATTGCGGTGGCAACGACTGCACAGAGGGTGAAGAACGAAAAGGTCCAATTATTTTTCTGCGTGGCTTGGATTTTTTTCCTTCTTTTAGTGCGCGAAGGAAAAATGCTTAAGCATGCAACATTAAACGACGAGGAAGAGAGTGGACGAAAACTGAATGGAATGATGATGATTATTACTGATAATTGCTCATTAGGAATATTAAGAAGAAAATTAATTGAATTTTAAATGCTGTATAATAGAAATATGCGAATGAAGTGCTACTTATAAGTAAATTAAAGAAAGTCAATTCCAATCAATATCAATGGTATATTATTTCTTGACATAACTTTTCTATTTGAAAAGTGATTAAACTATTTCAATGACATTTTGATTTACTTGTTGATATTTAAACTAACAACAATCGAGTAATTAAGTGAGCATCGAGCAAATTCCAACAAAGCAATGATAGTAAATATTTTTTATCAGTTTCCAAACAATTCGTTATTATTTCAAATAACACGTGCTTGCTTTGTATTACGTTTTACAGTGATCCAAAGTAAGTTTGCTCCAAAATGGAATGCTTTATAACACTAGCTGTTGCAAAACAAATCTAGTAATTATTAATTTTCATCCTATGTTATGAAGTTTTTCTTAGGATTGTATTCTTAATATTTAAAAAAACTAAAATAAAGAAAAGGTTTGAAATTTCAAATTTTTTGATCTGCTTAAAATTTTGATTTTGATTATAAAAAATTTTAAAAATTTAATTTAATTTTTTATTTTTTTAGATCGAATATTATTTTATTATATTAAAGTTATTGTGCGAAAAAAATTTTAATTCCAAAATGTTTTGATTATAAATTACAGAGCCCGAAATCGTCGCATAACTTACTCAATGAGTAAGTAAATTTTGTTACTCAAGTAAATATACTCACGATTTACTCATGAAAATTTACTTGAGTAAAATTACTCATGATTTACTCATAAAATTTTACTCAAAGAATTTTACTCACGATTTACTCATGAAATTTTACTCAAGTATATTTACTCATGAGTTGCTCATGAAATTTTACTCAAGTAAATTTACTCATGAGTTTACTTACTCATCCAACGATTTCGGGCTCTGATAAATTATTTTAAAAATTCTCTTTTTTTTTCTTCCTATCTTAATTTATCCGCTGTTAATTTTAACGGCTTTTTAAAATTTAAACATTTTCCGAGAGCTTATAAAAAGCTTTTGAAATCTTATTGAAGTTTGAAAATTCGTTATTAACGTTGTTGAAGGAATGGTAGATAAAATTTTTTTTTGAATACAAAGCTAAATACGAAAATTTTTATTACTTTCATTTTCATAAAAAAAATTTAAAAATCAGTTAGTTTAAATTTAAAATAAGAAAAGCCGTTTTATTAAAAATCTAATAAGAGTTAATTTTAGCAATGACTGATATTGATCTTTTTAGCGCATTTTTGTATAGAAAATGTAGCTTATAATTTCACTTTGACTGTTCGGCTGGCTGTATCTCGGCTGCTTTGAGATCTCAAAAACTATTATTGCTAGAGACTTCCGGTTTTTAGCGTTTGGTTAGTGCTACTGAGCTACTTAGCTTATCACTTAGTTAGAAAACTGTCACTGATTGGATTACTCGAAAAATTGCAGATCAAAATTTCCGTATTGAAAATTGTAGGGTTCGGCATTTTGCAGATCTTGGTAGTTTCAAAATACCGTCACGGGCCTACAACGATTATTCGAAATCATTTAAAGTTCAAAAAGTTTATTAATTTGTCCGCTACTAAAATTCTGGAGGATTTTTAAAAATTTTTTTTTAAAAAATCCGCTCTCTGAAAATGCCGGATTATTATTTTACCGGCCAAAATGTCTGTGGCAGACATGAAAAATCTGCCGCTAAAATCCGCCGTAGAAGAAAACATCCAAAAATGGCGGATTTTTCATAAAAATTTGTATGTAAAATCCGCCGATTAGTCCACCGCCCCTAAAATATAAACTTAATGGGGATTGAAACGTGATCGTATAAGATTTTTCTCTTCGCCGTTTTTCGCATTTCTATTCAAGAACTTTAAATTGAAATTTGTCTAATCTAATAGCATTGATAAAATATACTTAAAGCATAAACTAATTCTTTTATTTTGTAACTGGCAATTTCATTGATCTGAGTAGCAAAAATGCGCTAAAGTGCTTCGAAAGTGGCCGAGTACTTTCATCATTTTTTTCATTAAAACTTAAATAATTAGTAAGCAAATATTTATTTTGTGCTTAAGTACGTGGCTTAAATAAAAGTCATCAGTAAATTTTGACATGAAATCATTTAGAAAAGATATTCACACACTAGTTTATTTAAATTCATCGTATTTTAAAATTTTCAATTAGTATGTCTGTAGCTTTTAGTAGCAACAGTCAGACTTGTTACAAGCAAAAGGCGGAAAAAATCTTAATTCTTTTAAAAAGTGTATTTTATGGGTTTTTCAGTTGTAATAATTAATAAATAGCATGGAAAAAATAGTGGAAAAATTATTGTCAAAATTTCGATTTTTCTGAGCCCAAAAACAGTTTTGAATAAAGATTCTTATCTGTATTATGATTTAAAATTCATAACTCTTGACCAGTTTACTGTAAAAATATGGTTGAAAAACCTTGTTGAAAAGGTATTTTTAAGACCTTTCTAATAATGTATAAAATGTAGTATTTACTTCTTGTTTGTGGACACCAGAGCACTTTTATTGATACAATTTTGATTTTTATTGATATTTATTAGGCTGAAAAATAGAAAATTGCTTGATAAAATTTCTATTCAGTCGAAAAGACAGTATTTGAGCCCGGAAAATTCGAAATTTTGAAAAATCATTTTTCAACTATTTTCCCCATGCTATTTATTAATTATCAAAACAAAAAAACAACAAAGCCGATTTCTCCGATGAGTTTTATTTTCGCCGCATGAAGGCGGTCTCCGAAAAAAGGCTGCCTCTCAAACTTTTTTAAGGCCGACTTTTTCAGAGGCGCGTCTTTTTTGGAGGCCGCCTCTAATTCCGCCTTTAATAACCCTGGCAGCTCTCAACAGTTTATTGTGTCTAGCTCTTGAAATGATAGTTTTCATAGTGACAATAATAATAATATTTTCAATTCTCGTGCAAAATGTGAAAAGCAAATACAAAGCTAAACAAAGTTTGTTGAATAAATTTGCGTTGGTACGTGATATATCTACATGTATGTTAAAAACTCAAACAATTTTTGTGACATTCATCAGGTTACTGGCGGTGCAAATGGACTAGGGCAACAAATTTCTCTTAAATTAGCATCGAAAGGATGTCATGTTGCTATTGCTGACATATGCGCTTGCGACGACACCATTGATAAATTAAAAAAATACAATGTGCAAACAAAAGCTTACAAAGTTGACGTGTCCGATTTCAAACAAATTTTAGATCTGAAAAAGAAATTGATTGAAGAATTTGGTCACATTGATATTTTAATTAACAATGCAGGCATCATTGCGTTTAAAAATATTGCTGAGCAATCTTATGAAGAAATTGAAAAATTAACAAGTGTCAATATAAATTCAGTAATGTTTGTACGTTTATACATTTTATTTTAATTTATTTGATTTTTTAGATGTGTTTTTGATTTGTAGATGACGAAAGCTTTCTTAGATGATATGATGAAAAGAAAAAGTGGTCATGTTGTTTCAATTTCATCACTTCAAGGCATTTATCCATTTCCTCATTCAATCAATTATAGTAGTACAAAATTCGCAGTTACTGGTTTTATGCTTGCATTGAAAGAGTTTTTGAGGATAGAAAAATTCAATAATATTTTCACTACAACAATTTTACCACACGTTATCGCAACTAATAAACATGTGGTTGAAGCAGTTAATTCTAAAACGTAGGTACAAAAATTTTTTATAAATATTTATTGAAATAACACTAAATTTATATTTTAGAACACAAGTTTTAACACCAGAAGAAACAAGCAATATAATTATTGAAGCTATCATGAATCGCTCATCTTTTGTTACAATTCCTCAACAATTTAGCATAATTATTCCACTTTTTAATTTATTACCATTTTGGCTTCAACATTTTATAAGAGATTTTCGTGCTGAAAATTCATTTCTTAATAAATAGCAGAAGGCTTGGATTTTTATAATTTCTTTGAATAAAATAATAAATTTCTAAGTTGAATGAATTTTCAAAATGGAAAGTTTTAATTATAGACCGTTAGAAGTGCATAATTCAGATAGTGAAATTAATGTTCGTGAAATTAGTCTTAATGATTTGTTCTCAAGAAAAACAAAACTGACAAATATGTTTGCAGAAGGTGATGGCATCGCAAATCCACTTAATACAGTACTACGAATAAGAGATGAAATGAATATTGATTTACGAATGAGAAAAAATATGAAAATGTCTGAATCTGAAGAAAGTACACGATCTTTGAATAAAAATATTTATCCAATTGAGGAAATTACAGAAGATTCTGATAGATCTTTGTCGCATTTAAATAAACGACAAGAAAGAGAGAGAAAAAGAATTCAAAAAATGTTAGCAGAAAATTCTCATCGCACAAATGTTCGTCCAAAAAGCGCAAGAGGAAGAATTAGAACGAGAAAAGTCATTGAAATACATAAAGCCACTAATCAAAAATCAGATGAGTCAGTGGTCGAATCAGAATTTGGCGATATCAAAAGAAAAATTAATGAAATCAATTCTTCAATTCAGAGTTTAATTGAAAAGAAAAGCGAGCAATTGGAAAGACTTTCAGAGAATTATATTTTACGCTCTTCAACAGATATTGCAGATGATTTTTCTTACCAAAGAATTCAATCTTCTTCAACATGTTGTGCTAATTCGTATTTTAAATGTTGCTTTCTTGATAAGCTATTTAAAAGAAAATCGAAAAAAATATAGAATTTCCTTTATATTATTTTAAAACTTTATTGGACTTTTCTAATTGTTATTTTATACAAAAGTTTTTCCATTTTAAACTGTGCTATACTTTCTAATAAATGTGCTTAAATTAAAATTTTCTATTCTAAAAATTTTCTTCTTATATTAAATTTAAATCTAATCCTAAATCATGAGATAATTTTTTAATCTAATCTATCTGAAAACTTTCTTACTTGCTATTTATTATTAATCTAATACCATGAATAGAATGGTTGAGACATGCCAAATCCTTTGCCGCTATGTGGATGAGTGAAACTTGAAATATTTTGATGTGGTAAAAGTGTTGATGACAAATTATGGTGTGCACTGTAGAGTGAACTGTGATGAGCTGTATTATAAGAGCTCAAGTGATTTGGTGAATTTGACAATGGAAGTTGATGGCCGCTAGCTGTAGCACACCATGGACTATAGTTATTATTGTTATTATTAATTGATGCATTCTCTGAAGCCGAAGATTCATTAATTCCATTTGTACCATCGTTACTGTTGCTATTTCCCGAAGTTGGGCCCATCATTGTTGTAACGAGACTGTTTGGTGTATCAGGCAATTGAATATTGTTACTGGGATTGTTAGCAAATTGATCAACAGAATTTGGACTTTCATTTCCATTCAACGTTCCACTTTGATTTGTTGGCGGCGAATAGCCGGCTGCAGAAGCGACAGCATTGTTTTGGTTTGAACTCAAACCAATCGATGATGAATGATAGTGATGATAGTAAGAAGAACTTGCATTATGAATAGCTGGTGATGATGCTTGTACATTTACAGACTCGGAAGGCGATTGACGAGCTTGATTTGCCATTTGATGAACATGTGATGAATAAAAGTCATGCACTGCGAAGAAAAAAAGAAATAATTAAAAAAATTTTCAGCTCATAATGTATTTTAACTTACTCTGAGATGGCGTCGATGTGAATTGTGATGCTTCAGTTAATGGCTGCAAAAGAGAATAACCCGAAACAGAAGATGACGCTGAGTAGGCCAATGGATTTGAGCTCATTGATGAGTAGCTTGATGATGGTGGAATAGTGACCTGCTTGCGCAATCGTGCACGTCGATTACTGAACCAAACTTGGATTCTTGCTTCCGTTAATTTTGTACGTTGTGCAAGCTCTTCGCGCGTATAAATGTCAGGGTATTGTGTACGCTCAAAAGCTCGTTCGAGCTCATCAAGCTGCATTGCTGTAAATGTTGTTCTCGATCGTCTTTGCTTTCGTTTCAGTGGAATTCCCGGTTCACTGTCGCAGTCCGATAAATCACCATCCGATTGCTTCATTGCATGATTTTCGCCTATATGTGTGCGAGAATATAATGTGAGAGAAACGGAAATTAGTAATTTTCCATTAATTTTACGAATTGCCGAAATAGTATGAATGGAATCGCGAGAGAGCGCCATGATGAGCATGAAAGTTAGACAATAAAAATATTGATGTATAGACGCGATTCATCGTTCTCTTGTTTTTTTGATTAATTATTTTGAACATATCGTAATTGTTTTTTATTACTTTCGTTGAGAAAAATAATGAAAAGTAATTGAGGTTTTGAGATTTATTGAATTATGTTGCGGTAAATATGAACTAACTGTCTAACTTAAAAATTCTAGGTAAAAAAAGTTTATTTTTGCACCATCACTGATTGACAAAACTTTTCATCAATCATTCTGCTGATAATTTAGGTTCTAAATAAATTAGATTTCCTCCTTGAATTGAAATTTCAAAACAACAATGAAAAGCGCCGCGATTACAATAGCGCTATATAGCTACTTCACTTTACTTCCTTCTTCTTCCATTGTACTACTTTTTCTTTTTTCATTTCTTCTTTTGAATTGAAACTGTAATTATTTTTCTTTCTTCTCTTTCATTCTCGTCTATAGTGGAGGACTTTAATTCATCATTCTTTCTTTTCCCTTCATGTGCCAAAGCCTTATTCTAATTGCCACAAACTTCACTCTTATTGCTACCACAACAATCAGTAACATACATATAATGTTGTTGTTCATAAAAGAGTCATTAATAATAATCAACAAAAAAATAAAATGAGAAAGAAATGAGATTTCACAAATCATTCTTGGCACCTTTTTTTATATAAAGCGCTCGAGTCTTTTCTTCTTCACTTGCTTGTAATGCCATTCTGGCAGCAAGTGGAAATGTTGAGAACAATTGAGCGAGCTATCGAATATAAGAAAGACCTTGATGGAAGGTAGTTCTATAGGTGCTAAAAACTAATTTACTCGCTTCTTTATGATTGTGAGTAAGGAGGATCAAAAGGGATCACCCGAAAGAAGTTCATTATTTAATTGGATTTTTTGTGAATGATCATGCTGACTTTTTTAAGGCATTTAGGAAGATAAATTATGTCATGAATCGTGAAAATAAAAAGAAAGATGAAAACACATACCATTTTGTGCGGCTCTCTTTTCGTCATCACGTCCACGCAATAATCGTGAGATAGCAGATACAGAAGGAGCAGTTGATCTATCACAAATTCCCTCTTTAATTAGACGATCTCTTATTTCCCAACTAAAGATTCCTGTTGTGTTCACACATGATAAGAATTTTTCGTTTATAATAAAATTTTTATTTTTTGTTTTACCTGGATTTTCTTTTTTATAGTCTTCAATACGATTTTCAATTTCTGGTGTTGCAATTCTTGGCTTTGATCCACCAATAACTCCAGGTCTAATTGATCCTGTTTCCTATTTAATAAACATTTTAAAAAAAAAGTTGTTTTAAAAAAAACCAAAGTCTTACCTGATAACGATTGAGAATTTTTGATACACAACCATGTGATACACGCAATTGACGAGAAATTTGACAAGGTCGCACACCTGATGCTGCTAATTCTACTATTTTTAATCGAATATGTGAAGGCAATGGACGACCATTGATGAACTATAATTATAAATAAACTCTTATTTTCCTAAAATATCGCGAAATTACAAAGAACTTACAACTCCACCAAGTTGATTAACTCGTCCTTGCCCTGCAGACATATCACCTAGAATAGAAAATTATTTTTCTTAAGAATAATTCAAAATAAAAAATAGCCATGTGTTTGCCATAACAGTTACTCGTTAGAAAAATGAAAATTTTCAATGGAAAAAATAAAAAAGAAATTATGGAAGTTCTCATGAATCCACAAAACCAAAGGAGCATAAATCTACTGAAATGCATGCAAAAAAGTATGCACAATCAGGTAGTACCATAAAGTCATAAAGAGCAAGAAGAAAAAATGCTGCATTTTAGGAGAAAAAAATTTACATGAGTTTATGACATGCAGTCCAAGAAGTCAGTTCTAATAGTGCAATAAACGAACACTCTCTTCATAATTTCCCCAATAATTCTCCTGAAAAATTTCAATTTCATGCTCATTTCTCTCACTTTTGCAATGTCTTCCGTCGAATTTTCATTGACAACAAGACAGCAATTTTCTCTGGTTCTCTTTTAACTTCTTCGTCTTTCTTTACTGTTGTCTAGTGACTTCTAAAAATTTGGGACAGTACTCATAAAGAAGAAGAATGAAAAATAAAAGAACTTTAGAGGGGCTCATAAATAAACTTTTTTTTTGAAGAACTGAAATTGTTTAATGTGTAAAATGAGGATCTAAGTGATTCATTAGGAAGGCAATTTGTCATGAAGAATTAAAGAACTTCAAAAAGATGTGATTTATAAGATCATTAACCTCATCGTTAGTGAATTCAATGATTGAATCTGAATGAAACTTTATGTAATTCATATTTCGTAAAATCTCATGTTGTTAATATAATTTTTTTTTTAAATTTAATTCAATCATCAATAATTATTGTTCTCTTAATTGCAAAAAATTTAAGAGTGAATATTTCAATAATGAAGAAGGTTATTAATTATAAGTTTAAGTTAATTATTTCTTTATTGCACAAGTTTGTAAGCGCGACGGGAAATTATTAAGGAAAAACTTTAAAAATTTTTAGACTTTTGTGAAAATTTATGCGATTTTAAGCAGCATTCAAAAGTTCAAAAATTAAAATTTTATTTATTTGGATAATACATTTTTCTTTAACTTAAGAGAAGGCAAATAAAACATAGAAGTTCAAAAGAAAAATGAAATTCTTGAAAAATCCTTGAATAATTAAGTTTTATACTCAAACACATGGAATGATTTCTTTCCCATATTTTATAATCAATTGAAATAAATAAAAATTTAAATTCACCTTGTAATGAGTATCCATTAAAGCAAGGTCTCATTGCGGCACTTGAAAAATTATTTGTTATTGTCATATTTAACATTCAAACAAACATAAAATAGTCTATCACACACAAATTTATTTCCTTTTATTTTGATTTTTTTTTCTTCTTTATTTTTATTTTTTTATTTTTTAATTCAAAATGTTTTTCAGTTCTTTTCTTCACTTTATTTCTTTTTCATAATTATTCTAAAATCTTTCTTATATTTCAAACAGCACAATTATCCAAACAGAAAAAATGTTCTAAGGCAAACCGAGAAGACGTAGAGAATAAGGCAAAAAATTTTACGTCCGATCACGATGAAGGCACTTAAGAAACTAAATTAAAGTCGAAACGAGAAATAACCATAAATATTTTTTGTTGCCTGCAATGTGAGTTTGTTTGGAATAACGAAAAGTCAATTCTAAATAACTTTAAGTAAAAGACAAAGAGAGAGAAAGAAAGTAAAGCGAGACAACATGAGTGCTCTTTTCCAATACATGAAAAAATTTGTTTTTTTTTTTTAAATTGACTTTAAAAACATTAAATTTAGTTCTTAAGTAATTTTTCAGCAATACATTAATTTTTTTTAAGCAATACTTTGAAGAACTTTTAAAATTTAATTTAGTCAAAATTTAATTCACTTTTTGCTCATTGGCTCACTTTTCACGCCCATTTTCAACAACTTTTCTATGTCGACAAAAGCAATGAATAGAGCGAGACGAACGACTGTAATGCACAAATGTTGAACAGAGCGAGATAAACGATTCCAATTAAAATTCAAAAGTTATTTTACAGGATATTTTTATTGTAAATTTTCTCAAACAGTGTTAAGGAAAGAGTTTTGATTCAGCAATTTTCATTGATTTTTTATTAGTTGAATTTTTAACAAATGACATTTTTCTTTCACTAGAATAAGAATTAAAGAAGAAAGAAAAGTGCACTTTTTATTGTTGAAGTGAGAGTATATATCAATAAAACAATAAAAGGATGGAAATAAATTAATAAAGAAATAAATATTTTTATTGTTTTGAAATGCGACATATTATGGAATTATGGTTTTATGGATTTTGTCAAGAGGAACGAAAAAATACCGAAGTTTAGAAAAGGATTGCTTATTGTTGTGAATCTTGAATTCAAGTTATTTTTAGTATAGGAAATAAATTAATGAAAATATAAGAGGCGAACACTTAAATGATCTTATTTTAATTTAACATAAACCAAAATGACTTAAAGTTCTTAAAAATGTTAACAATTTTTTTGTTTAAAATTTGATAACATCAAATTTTTAAACTATAAATATACGTTTTAAGATAAGATTGAAGTTTTAAAACTATTTAAAGATGGTTTCGATTTATTAGGTTTCGAATTTGTATACATATAGCCAAATATACGCGCATTTTTTTTCTCAAGTGCATGCAAGTTAATTTTCTTAAAAACGTCTCTAATTCATTCAGATTTTATTTATTTTGGACAAATGTTTAACAAATTTAAATAAAAATCTATGATTCTTAAATTTGACAAAGTTTTGCCTAAAATAAATAAAATCTGAACGAATTAGAGCCATTTTCAAGAAAATTAAGTTGCATGCAACTTGAAAAATTGGTAAAAGTACTCGATAGCAGATCGGTGTACTTTAGCACATTTTTGGCGCTACAGATCAGTGTTTGGTAAAAACTTGGTAGTCCAACTCGAATAAAAATTCTATGAATTCGGTATTTTTGCTTCGTGAAAAGTTTTAAGTTTTTTATTGACTTATTTTACGTTTCTTTGATAGGAATACAATTATTTAATGCTAAATATCCATTATTTGTTGTATTAAAAATAATGAGTATTTAAACGAATAAAAGTCGCGAAATAAAAAGGTATTTTTTGATTTTTAAGAAACATAGAAAACATATTTGCATACCCTTAGAATTCTAAATCTTGCGATATTTTGACTTTTGAAAAGTTGAACTACAAAGAATTTAATTAAAGTGAAATGAGTATTTAAGTGTCTACCTCTTGCGAAAAAATATTGTATAACAATAATAATTATCTTTTAATGTTTGAAAAATATTTTAAAATCGAATTAAAATATAAAGAAAAGAAATCAACAATATTAATCATCAGATTGAAGTGGAGGACCCCTAAGTGTAAAGTTATAAAAACTAAACCGTTGAATAAAATTAATATTTTACTTCATAAACTGAATCTTTTTATTGTTTTAAATAAGTGCACTATTTATCTGTGTTTAACAACAAGTGAATAAATAGTATTTTGACGATGCAAACTGAGTTTAACTCAGATATGCACGATTTTTCAAAGTTGACCATGTGCAACAAGCACAAATAATTAAAAAAGCAAGAATACAACATGTCATTGTGCCTCAAATCACAACTGAAAACCAATACGAGATGCTAA